>CM021100.1:600713300-600900318 GCA_007115665.2 Sequoiadendron giganteum
GAGGTAAGTAAACATCTACCTAGGAACCAAAAATTACACATATTTCCTCGAAAACACGAAACAATTTAAACCAAAGTTCTTAGACGCTTTTCCATCCATAATCACACATCTAAAATAAAATATTAATTAACGATATTGGACAAGAAATGAAAGGAAAGTGAAATCCAAAGGCTGAAGATGACATTTTCATAGCAACGATTTCACAAGAATAACAATAATTCAAAGCTTCAAAGAAATGCATAAAGAAATTTTAAACTTTTCAATCTTTTATTTTCAAGAAGAAATTACAAAGATATCAAGTTTATAGTGCTACCTGGAGTCCTTTGCTTGAAATTAATTTCGGAGACGTGCATATCCAGCTAGCTACGTTCTTCACCAAATTCTGAAGTTTGCAACTTATAGAAGCAACTTCGAAGAAACAATGTCCAGAGCAACTATGATTCTAAATTCTTTTCTAATTTTTTCAAAAGAAAAATACATAGAATACAATTTCAAGACCAAACTCCAAAATTACCAATTGTAGAGCCAAATTTTGCTTTTCTTCTCTTCCTTTTTTGAAAAGCACCAGATTGGATATAAAATCCCAAGAAGGAAAAAATCGGGACATTACTAGAAACTTCTCAATTTCACTGCACATGGAAAAAAAAGCCACTTGCCTTCAATTACAATTTTTTCTAATTTTCGAATAGACATATCTTCCAAATTTCCTCAACTAGCTATTGCTTCCAAAATTTAAATAATACAGTTTCCTTGTTAAAATTATAATTAACTTTTCAGACAAATAAATATTATTAAAATAAATAAATAAACATTATAACTCAAGCAACATTTAAATTTAAAATTTAATATTAAATTAACTACTCGATGATAAAGTTAGTCATCATAATAATAATTTCAATGACTTAATTTAAATAATCAATAAACAATTTATTAATTTATATTTATTTAAATTAAATGATATTCTCATGATAATTTAAACTTTGCAATATTAATAAAACTATCAATGTATAAAATAATTAACACACTAACTAGCACATTTATTTTCTATGAGAATTAATGCCACTCACTACAAATGTAATTTAATTACTTAACTAACCACATCGAAGAATAACATTTAATTAGAGCAATTATTTATCGACATCAACATAGCCATAATCAAAACCTTTAATAAATATTACTAAAACCAATAAAGTAAATAACTCAACTAAAACCGTACTCATACGAACGAAGTATGCATATAAGACATGAACAAACAATGGCTAAACCACGGACACAGGCGAGGGTACTTTCTTATCAACTCCCTAACCACATCAACCATTGGGTATGTAGGGCACACTCAGACCCAACAATGTGGGTGGAGTTGACACCCGGTACCTACAGTCCTGCATAACACCAAACGTCAAACAACATATACATATACATATAAACTCATAATAAAACTCATTATGAAAGAGAATTGCGGTGAGGTAGGGCGCTCACGAATGAGCGATGCAACACCGTCTCCCTCACCTAAATCATATTGGGTAATCAAAATCTAAACACAACATCATCATAAAGCAATCGGTAACAACATCATAAGCATAAGTATCCAACACATGTGTCCAAATATCATAAGCAAAGAAACATAACTGTCTACTAATCCAAACAACATGGCGAAATAAATGTCTATCAAAGTATCAAGTATGCATTACAACATAACCAGAAATCAAACAGAATCAAATACACACACACAACAATATCATAAAGTATTAGTAGTATGAGAGGCACTACATCCTGCCCCCTAGAACTAGGCTTACTCCTGGGAGCCAAAAAACAAATAAGGAAAAGATTCTCGGATGCGGGATACATCCTCCCATGATGCATAAGACTCATCAAAATCGAATGAAATGTCATCCCAAACCCATAACATCTAGTAACTGCAACTATATCACCACAATGTCATAAGGCAATAACTAATCATAAGCAAAATAGGCATAGTACAAAATCCATATGATGACACCTAATCAAATTGTTCCAAACACCAATAACTCTATACAACAACATAAAAAACAACAATAAACAGTGCCATAATCAGCTAAGTCAACTGAATTGTCAACCAATCCAAACCAGCATGGTGAAACAATCACCATAGAGTCTCAAGATAGATAATCAGAACATAAAAAGTAGCAATCCAGCTAAGCAACAGAGAAGGTTCTACATCCCTCCTACAACTATCGAGCTACTCACTACCCAAAAGAGGACACTCCTTCGAGTCCTCATCTAAGTCCACTACTGCTTTCATGGAAGCAGAAGGTTGAGCATGAAGGCTCTCCTTTTCTTCCTTGGATAATAGGGGAGCATTGTGTTCACAACCAACTGGCCAATCCCAGATCGTGGATGACTTCTTCCCTTTAGTTGTGTGCTTTGGATCTTCTACCTTTTACCTTTTTTCTACCTTGAGCCGAGTGAGGGCCTGAGCCAAGGTCTCATCATTAGGGGTGCAAGGTGGGGCTATAGGTGTAGGATTCTCTTTGATAAACATCCCTTTTTTTGCAGCCTTCCCTATCTTCCCTTTCTTCTTTACGAACTTTGACCCCCCATCCCTGCACACAAATAGGGGTAACATTAGACTCAAAAGAAATTGTAAATCTCAACTAATCCTAACTTAACATACATTTACACACTACACCAATGTCCATAATGCATTCCCCAGAAGGAAGGATATCAGTGCATTGCACACTAGACCGAGGATCCTATCCTTTCCACTAGTTTCTGCACCATTGGACCAACAATGCCTAAAGACAATTCCTGGGAGACAAGCGAGACCACCAAAAAGGAAAAAATATAACTCAAGAGTACAACACCTAGGTCAACATAATGGGATCACACGTATCCAGAGTGCCCAGTGTATGAACCTAGGCTCTGATACCATGTTGTAATGCCCTGCCACACAAACCCCATAGGACACAACCACTAACAATAACAAAACAATTTTTTTTTTTTAAAACAACAATAACATTAAACATAAATAATTAACTAGTCAACATAAATATATCATATAACATCAACCTAGTCCCATGGGGTAACATGGTGCGCTACTTGAAACGAACCCAAACCAACTATAATGTTAAACGATTCCAAACTAAATTTAAATGATAGAAGTGTGAAGAAGAAATAATATAAATATAACATTCAACCAAACATGAATAAGATAGATAAATAAAAGCTTGAATAACATATTAATACATTTCAACTTCAGAGTTTCAAGTTACATTTGTGGAACATATTTCCACAGATACAACACATAAGATGCCAATATTACATTACAAAGTTTCTTCCCTTATAATATTGGGAAGTGTACATCATAATCCAGAAGAATTACAACATTGAAGAATGGAGTACATAAAAAGGTACAATATTCCTCTATGTGAAGCTCTGAGATCACCGCATCTATTTTCGCACCACAATCATCACTTGGGGACCCAATGGGTGCTTTGCACATTCCACCTGACCTTGTGAACCCAAAGGAACACCCCCCATGCAAAGAGCCGATAAGAAAGAACCCTCGTCCACAAAGTCAAAAACATAAAGGACTAACACCACACAACTCAAGACCACATAACAACATAAACATCAACAATAATAAAACTCCAGAGGCAACAAAAACAAGGGAAAATAACAGGCACAATGGGAGAGTGTCATCGCATGGCCTTACATGGATTCACCAGGCTACCTAACACTAGGAACCGCCTCCATCTATGGTTAACTAGGCATCCTATCTCAAGGTGTCACCCCATAGGGTGACTCATGCAAAGCCACTTACCTTTCGTGGAGACAAGGTAGCGACCTTACCAACTAGGTCTTCCCACCCATCCTTAGCCTTTGAGAGAACTAACGACAGCAGTGAGGTGCATGTTTTAGTATTGTTATGTGTTTAACTAACCCAACCCACTAGATACATTAATTAGGTTATCACTTATTTAAGGTAACTCTTCCATGGATGACCACTTGTACACTGGCCCCCATGAAGAGCCACTCTCCCCTACAGTAACCCAAAAACCAAAGACAAGTAAAGGGTGTACCTCAATCCTCAAAACATAAAGTCATTCTTTTTAAAACATAATACATCAGGCATGACCATATCGTGACTACATAAAGTATCAAAACTCATAAACAAGGAGGTACCACCGATACACATACTCTCAAGGTAAAAAGATAGATAAATAGGTGCAACAACAAAAGCGCAAATGTACAATCCCCCCTACCATATCAACAGATTAGCCAACGAAAAAAGCCACCACAAAAATCCATAATAATGGCAATCGCTACCACGGTGTCCAACGAAATAGATAAAAACTGGCCCCAACCCCTATCGAGCAAAAAAACTACCCATAGCCCAACTTATAGAAACTTGTTTAAATTATCAAATTCAGATTTCTACTCCACTCCACCAACTACCAGGAACCCAAAGAATTTCTTCATAAATTCAACTGCAACTGCCACTATCATCCAGTGCCTCATCAAACACGGCCCATGCAGATCCAGGAGGAATGGAAAGGTCTTCACCATCTCCTTCATTCAAAAATATTCCAAATCACAAGGTTTTGGGAAACCCCTGCCTTCAAACACTACACTCAGAGCCTCATCCACACCTTCCACTAAGTCCTCTCTGAACATATGAATCAAATTTTTTTGTGCTTTTCCCTTCGGTACTTTACTGTCCACAAAAGAAGCCAGGAAATGAGAAAAAATGTGTAAATCATCCCTCCCGTACTCCTGACACTCCAAATGACCAAAACCTAGAACCATCTTCACAACCACCACTACCAACAGATCATTATTTGACATAATCCACTTTAGTCTTTGATCTATGATCTCCCTAAATGAATTTTTCCTCATCAACAACCTCAATGAAATTAGAGTATCAACCTCAAAGCAAGCAAGGCCCACCACCGAGACTTCAATGACGAATTTTGAAGCTTTTTCCATGAGCAAGCCAGTGTTGATTTCACTCGACTAGGATGAAAGAAGGTCGCTCGCCTGCACCACACCCACCTGCAAAGAAAGTCGTTCGCCAAAAATGAGGCTGGCTTTCAATAAATGAAGTATGTGGATCACAAGACCACCATTACAAACCATAAATCGTACCTTGTCTAGCATGAAAGGTGTCCTTTGTAAGGAGAGAAAATCCTTCTCCAAAATATGCACTCATTTCAAAGCATTGGAATGGGAGCCTTAGTTATCCTATAGTTAAGGTTGTATGCCTTACGAAAGACAAACCACATCTCAAACTCCCATCATGACTACCAACTATTCACCCATCCCCATCACCTGTCAATCATGGCATCATATGCCACCTCCCTCCGCCAGCCTAGAGGGATGCCCGCCCTTCCTCCCAAAAGATTAAAGTCATTCTCTATTTATTTCTTTTAGATTAGGACCCAAGACACCTAAATTAGACAAAAACTCCACCTCTAAATTACCTTCCCTCAAGATGTGATTAAACATTACTTGATCCATCCTACCGATCCGATCCAGACCAGCCTCCAACATTTCTCCTAGCTTCCAATTGGTAATTTGTTTCATTCTCAACACATTTATCATGAGAGTGGAATCCCCTTCAACTATAAGATGGTACACCCCTAATTCTTCACAAAAATACAGACTGAGAAGGAGAGCCTGAAATTCAACAGCATTATTCGTTTCTTCTGGTAATGATTTTGCTAATTTACCCAAGGTATCACCTTTGGAATCTCTTACAATACAAACTGCTCCTAAGGGTCTAGGATTACCCTTGGAGGCCCTGTCAAAATTCAATTTTACCCAACCTAGTTCTAGTGGAAACCAAACTACCTTTTTGTGATCTTCCACAGAAGTAGCCCCTCCTACGCCCCCACATGATGGAGTTTTTAATCCAAACCAATTCTTTAAAATCCATGAGTCCCATTCCGACAAATTTCCTTTTCTTGGGTTCAATTATTTCAATCTAGCGTTGAACAGTTCAATAATACAAGCCTCAATCTTGCATTGCGGCCTGGGGATAGACAGTTCCTTTTCTTGAAAAATATGCCTATTTTTGTCCTTCCAAACTTCCCATAACACAATTTATGGGCTCGAGATCCATGAATCCCCAAATAATACTTGCTTGAACTGAGATAGCCATGAATTTAACCAATGAAAAATATTATTAGGAAGGGCAAATTTCCAATTTTAAGTTTTGAACATAACCAATGCCAAATCCCCTATGTAAAATGACAATTCAAAAATAAATGATCTATCATCTCTTCTACTTGACATAAAGGGCATCTAGAAGAACCATGAAAGCCCAATTTAGAAAATTTGTCACCTATTAAAACAATGCCCTGAGCAGTCGCCCAGGTTAAAATACCTACCTTCGGTAAGCAAGCCTTATTCCAACACAACTGGAGCGGAAGATTTGGCACCTCAACCCTTGAAGAAGCCAAAATATTATAGCCAATTTTAGCTGAGTAATCCCATGTTTGTGATGCATTCCACCATAGCGTATCCCTTCCTTACCTTTGCCAAATACACCTCTCCGATAACACATGCTCAATACCCCTTACCTCTTATTCAGACAACCCCAACTGACGGAAGGATTTCCATTTGTAAGAGCCATTCTCCTCTGAGGCAGAATCCACAAAATAATCTCTTACCTTTAAGCCCCACACTTGAACTGCTTTCTCTTTTATGTTAGCTAAAGCTGGATTTTCTACTAAAATGGGAAGTCCTTCCCATGAATCCTCCCAAAATAAAGACTCCCTCTCATCTTTAACCTCCCAAGTTAAATAGTCTGAAATGAGATCTCTAGAATTTTGAATAAAGTTCCAAATTTGGGAGCCATTAGGGAGAGATTTGGCTACAAGGAAAAAATTTGGATCATCATCCAAGTATTTGGCCCGAACTATTTTTACCCATTTGAAATCTAGCTATGAGTGAATCACCCAGTCCAGTTTTTCCCCCAAAGCTTTATTTTACAAGAGGAGATTCTTCAAACCTACCCCATCTTTTTCCTTCTTCTCACAAATCTTCTGCCATTTCACTAAAGGAAACTTTTTCTAATCCGAGTTAGCTTTCTAGAAAAAATATTTTATTATCCAATTTAAAGATTTACTAATGCCAATTGTTAATGGTATACATGACATCATGGATATTGGAAGGGCTGAGATCACATATTTTAACATAGTTAACCTACCCGCCCAAGACAACCACTGATTCTTCCAGGAGGAGAGATGCTCCTTAGTTCTATCTATCAAAGAATTCCATATAACCCCACTTTGAGTGCCTTTCTCAATTGGAAGGCCCAAATATCTACATGGTGATTGTCCTTTTTTGAAGCCAAGAATCCTTAAAATCTACATTTCTTTTGCACATGTGGCATTAAAAAAGAAAACCTCTGACTTGGCTACACTAACCTCTTGCCTCGAAGCTTGGGAGTAATTGTCCAAAATGCCTTTAATCCTCCTAGATTCTCCTACAGTGGCTGCCCCGAATAACATCATATCATCAGCAAATTGTTGGTGTGTGATCGAGGGAAGTCTACTTGTAACCTGAATGTCGTCGATCCAACCATTTCTCCTTGTGTTCCCTAACGCACGACCCAAGGCTTCCGCCATAATTATAAACAAAAAGGGAGAAAGGGGATCTCCCTACCTTAAACCCATTGAAGCTGCAAAGAAACCTTCGAGAGACCCATTCACTAACACTGAGTATCATGGACTCACAACCTAGCCAAACAACCAATCCAACCAAACTTTCTGAAACCCAAAATCTTCCATGACTTTGAACAAAAACTACCAATTCACCCTGTCATATGGTTTCTTAATATCCAGTTTCAAAAACATTGTTCTTTTTCATCTTCTGAATTGAATGAATGGCCTCTTGTGCTATTATCACACCATCAAAAATTGATCTATCAAGAACAAAACTAGTCTACTCATTTGAAATGATAGATGGAAGAATCTTCTTCAAACGATTGGCCACAACTTTTGCCAAAATTTTATATATTGTATTGCATAATGAGATTGGCCAAAATTTATCCCAAAGTCTCGGATTCTCCTTCTTTGGAATAAGGGAAATTAGAGTATTATTCATTTCTTTTAAAACCGTTCCCATGCTCCTTGAGTCTTCAATTGCCTCAGATAATTCATTACCCACCTGTAAGAGAGGGGGACCAACCACTACAAGGCCCCAGGTCACAAAAGGCCAAGAGTGGTAAGGCTGCCCTAACTTACCTCAGTTAAAAGGAATGTTAGGATAAGTGAGATGAGAATGATGAGAACTGTGGGGTCCTTCAGTCACTCTACAAACCCAAATGCTAAAAGGAGACTAGGTGATTCAATCTTCAGAGTCAACTCTGTGTCTCAAGTAGCTTTATGTCAAGGGACAGAAGTGTAGTTCTAGGATGACAGTGTGGCATGTTGGCATCTCATAGGTGCATTGGTGTCCGTATGGCCAGAAAACTAGAGAGATGAGGCTTAGGCTTTGAGAAAGGGCTAACAACCTAGTTTAAGAGTTTCAGGATGTGTAGAATAAGACCAAGAAGAGTGATATGTATAGACAAATGTGACAAAGGAAATATATTACCGCAAGGGTGACAAAGATGATTTCGTAACAATCCTCTCACCATCTTGCACCAAGATATCTGCACCTACACACAGAAAAGGGGAAAATGTTGGGACTATTTAAGAGTCTGCCTCAGTCATACCCCTATTTTGGTGTTTCCACCTCCACGGACAACCAAGTTTGCAATAGAAATAATGATAAAGAAGGGAATACAAGCTACGTAAAAAAAGACACTACAAAATAGTACGTGCTTACTCAGCCAAAAATGATAGAGAAGATAAGAGGAGCTTACCACCTCCTTCCAAAGTACTCAAGTCTTGTGGAGGAGAAAATGAGAGGAACTCAAGCCTCTACTGCAATGGTGTTTGTCCTATGCTCGAACTATCGAAGTGATAGAGTGGTAGATTGCTACTATGGAGTGTGAAGTGCTATTACAAAGCTTGAAATAAATGAATGGAATGGAGAGAGTGCTCAAACAATCTCGCAAAACTTGAGAATGGATGAGAGAGTGAATAATATGAAGGAAGAAGATGAAAAACAGCCATATTCGGGTCGACCAGCCGAAGGGAGGTGTTGCACTTCAACTTCCAATAGGAAGTGTAACGTCTTTACAGACTCCAGCTGTAAGAATCCACCAGGGACATAAGCATGTTGTGCAGATGTATGTGCTTCATGTAGGAATCCCTAACAGAAACGCCCCCACCAACACACAAAGCAGGCGCCAAGTGTGATGTTAGCAATGAGTTTAAGTGGAATTAAGCCTTTGCCTTAGGTTTTCTAAAGTATAAGGGAGTAAAGGAGAATTTGCGTTAGGGGTGAAAATTCACTCCTATACACTTTGCCCCCACTTTAGTGAGCACAAGTACTGATGAGTGCTTCGGTAAAGTAGAGTGGTAAGAGTAGAAAGGTAAGAGATGTATACCTAAACCAATGAGTAAGAAGAGCATGGTCTGGTGAACTCAGAATCACAAGAAAGGACTCCATAGTTCCACAAAACTATAGAGCTAAAAAAAAAGTACCTTACAGGCTCACAGTCTTGCAAGGGAGGTATCCTTCAAGAAATCCCACATGAAGGAAACCAGTAAGAGCACCTTACAGACCCGCAGACCTGCAAGGAAGGTATCCCCCAAGAACTCTCACATGAGGGAGACCGAGTAGAGAGGACTCTGCAGAGAGGGTGACATGTTTACCCATAGATAGAACATGTCAGGAAGCGGCCATGCAGGCTAGTGAACGGACAGTCCCATAGACCATCACTAAGTTGTAAGACTTTCAAACGAGTCCCTCGGGAACCCTTCAAAAGGAAGGAGGGTCCACTCAAGGGACACATTTTTTGAAAAGCAGAGTTTATTCGGGTTGCCCCCAAGCTAGACATAACAATGCGAAGTAGGTCTAGTCGGGTTGCCACCGGACTAGACATGAAGAAGTAAGATCGGTCTAGTTGGGTTGCTCCCAAGCTAGATGCAAGGATGTGAAACTGATCTAGCTAGGTTTCCCCTAGGCTAAACGCCATAGGATATTTCTGAGAACATTTGAAGGGGTCTCTTGGGAACCCAACGTGAAAGGGAGGGGTCCACTAAAGGGACATGTTGTTCGAAAGCTGGCATCTTCTTTCTCGAATCGATTCATCATCAAGGAATCCTTTTGAAAGATGTTCACTTCATCAAGTAATTCAAAAGGAAGGATATGTGCCCATGTGCGGGGAAGACTAAGACCATTCCCACTTCGGAGGAAGGCTCCTAAGTCCTTTCTTTATGAACCCATGATGAAGGAAACATGTTACATTTAGGATTTCGAGTCGAGAATGCAATTCTAATGAAGAAGTGTGTGAGGGGTCTTGAGAAAAGATTCGCTTGACAATGAATGTGTTTTCTAAAGACCAAGTAATGTAGGAGTGCATTGTCACACATAAGAGGGAAAACTAGAGCAAAGAAAAGAGAAATATAAAGAGTAAGCAAAGGAAAAGAGAACATAAACAAAGGGCACAGGGGGATCTGGTTTCATGGGGTCAGATGTGCCTTTATTTATATATGTAATAGGTAACCTGCGGTGCAAGGTGAAAGATCATCAATCCCCAACCAGATCAAGAAGAATGCACATAAGACAAAGTAAAATAAACAAAATTGGGTCAACATGGAAGGAGGCTTGAATGCTCCTGACACTTTGCATCATCCCCAATTTATTGAGAGTCAATCAAAAACATGGAAGAATAAAGATACATGTAGAGGAAGGTTTACAACACAAATACCATACCTGTATCCAAGCATCATCAGGGGTGACAAGGTTCATCCAGGCACATATAACATGATCATGAGAGAACACATCACAACACACACACATCTAATCTAAAGATCAAGAAGAGGATCTCCCCCTAACACTAGTCGACCAAGAGTTCGTCAACTTCCCACTCTAGATCATCATTAGCGGGAGGGTGATGAGCCTACAATGGTGTAATATTAAGGGGAGCAGCTTCTGATCCTCCCACAACAAGGGCCAAGGTAGAAGGACCAATGGGGTCTCTGTCACTCAACTCTTATGGGTCTAAGTTCAACGACTTTGCGAAGATCACTGACAAGGTCAGAACTTCATCCACTGAGTTAAACATACACTTAACAAGAGTGCCATGCTTCACTTCGGTGGATGGAGGAGTTTGCACCTAAGGTTCACCACTAGGCTCACCGAGAGACTCAGGAGCGATGAATAACTCAGGGGAGGCTGGGAATGGTTCCGTTACTAAGATAGAACAAGTCAGCGTGGGGCCACCTTTCAAAGGAGGTGGGATCTTCTTACATCCTCCATTGCTGGAGGGACCATGCTCTACCTTCTTCTTCATTGGAGGAGGTGAACTCCTCATAGATGAAGCCAAGAGGATTAAGGGAGACAGGGAAAGAACCATAATGCATATAACTAAAGTATTAACCATATCCACAGGCTTTAGGAAAGACGATACATCAGGACTGAAAGTTAGCAGAGACGGCTCCGCAAAAGGAGTGATAAACACTTGCACCTTTCTAGGTGCATGTGTACTCACAACGGTCCGGAAGAGACTCAAAGCTAGTTTGGATAGGTTCAAAAGGAGGGAGAGAGGAAGACACAATAGGATATATTTTCTTCTCCTCCTCCTTCTTCTATAAGGAGGCTTACTTAGCTAGGAGAGCCTTTCATTGACACATGCGCTCACATGCAAGGCAGTTCCTACGACTCTTCGAACCAGAAGCCAGAGCTTGTGAAGGGATGGAAGGATTCTTCTCAACCATGGGAGTGTCCTCCACAACCATTTCCAGCGAAAGGATAGACTCTTGGATGAGAGCAAGAGTAGGCTCAAAAATAGTAGGGGGAATCAACTCTAGCGTCTCAGCAGCGGGCCTCTTCCCGTTCACTGTTTTGAGAATAGGAATAGTAGGAGGTCGCGGAGGTTGGGACAAAGAGAACCCTCCATGGGGGGATTTCTGTATTCCATACCGAACAGGCCTAGGCTTTGTGGGCAAGACAAGAAGCTCAAACACGGGATGCTTGGCCTTTTGCCAAGCAAACACCATGGGATTCTCTCACAAACATGAGATAGAAGTAGACGGTACCATGGTAGGGTGAGAGGAAGCATCGGGTTGAACAACAAAAGATGGAGAAGGAGGATCTCGGGACCACTTCTCTTCTTCTCTTCTGCGCACCTTGGCAGCATCGATGTCAACTTTTAAGCAAGCTCTATGTGAAACAACATAAGGCAAAGGAGGATATCTCACTTTCGACCTAAAATGCCCTTTCTTATAAACTTGATATGTACAGTACAAGAGGTCCTTCCTAGATGGGAGAGGACCAAGAGATGCAGGCCAAAAGTAATCTAGGGTATAGCCACCACATGCAATCGGTGGTCTATAATGGATTTCATGGACAACGTGTCGAACCTCCATGAACAAAATTCAGACACTTGTGCACAACCAAGGGAACTACATTCATAGCTACCAGCCAGGGGATACCTCACTTCACCCTGAAGAGTTCAGACCCCAGGATGATGTCAAACCTAAGGCTTATAGATTTAATTCCAATGAGGACCGATATGACAATACTCCCTATAGGAGGTACAACCAGTCTATCGTGTGTGCGAATGGTACTCTCAGGTGCATCATATCCATCCTTATGCAGGAAGTTAATTAGCATGATATTATCAGTTATGATATTCACTTGAGATGTCAGATCAATGAGAACACTTGCTATAGTATTCTCATTTATCCTTGTAGGAATGTAGAGAGGAGATAGATCTCTATTGAAGCCCATCGACGGGTCCTGTGAAGTGAAGGTTATGCTAGTACCACTACTCACAGTTTGCATAGAGGGAATAGGTTGGTTTAAGAAAGAGGCCATTGCACACACCAAACGGTACTTCTACATAGCCTCCTAAGGTTTATGAGATAAGACATTGACCTAATTTCGGTTTCATTACGCAACACCTTTGGAATCTTCCAACTACACCTACTAGGGGTCATATGTTGGGTTGCAAGGTGAAATCCTTACAACACTCACACCTAAAGCACTCCTAGAATACAAGGAAAGGAGCTTTCAATATCACAAAAAGAAACCAAAATGGTTCACGTCGGGTTCACCAAAAATGTAAGAGAGGGGAACCAACCACTACAAGGCCCTAGGTCACGAAAGGCCAAGAGTGGTAAGGTTGCCCTAACTTACCTCGGTTAAAAGGAATGTTAGCATAAGTGGGATGAGAATGATGAGAATTGTGGGGTCCTTTAATCACTCTACAAACCCGAATGCTAAAAGAAGACTAGGCGAGGCGATCTTAAGAGTCAACTCTACGTCTCAGGTAGCTTTCTATCAGGGGACAAAAGCGTAGTTCTGGGATGACAGTGTGGTGTGCTAGTGTCTCACATGTGTGTTGGCGTCCGTACAACTAGAAAACTTGAGAGACAAGGATTAGGCTCTAAGAAAGGGCTAACAACCTATTTTAATAGTTTCGAGATGTGTAGAATAAGACCAAGAAGAGTGAAATGTATAGACGAATGTGATAAAGGAAATATATTACCACAAGGGTGATGAAGATGATTTCGTACAACAATCCTCTTGCCATCTTGCATCAAGATCTCTCCACCTGCACATAGAAAAGGGGAAAATGTTGGGGCTATTTAGGGGTCTATCTCAGTCAGACCCCCATTTTGGTGTTTCCACCTCCACAGACGACCAAGTTTGCAACAATAGAAATAATGATAAAGAAGGGAATACAAGCTACATAAACAAAAGACACTACAAAACAGTACGTCCTTACTCAACCAAAAATGATAAAGAAGATAAGAGGAGATTACCACCTCCTTCCAAAGCACTCAAGGCTTGTTGAGGAGAAACTAAGAGGAACTCAAGCCTCTGTTGCAATGGTTTTTGTCCTGTGCTCGCACTATCGAAGTGATAGAGTGGTAGATTGTTGCTATGGAGTGTGAAGTGCTAATACAAATCTTGAAGTGAATGAATGGAATGGAGAGAGTGCTCAAATCATCTTGCAAAACTTGAGAATGGATGAGAGAGTGAAGAATATGAAGGAAGAAGATGAAAAACATCCATATTCAGGTCGACCAACCGAAGGGAGGCATTACACTTCAAATTCCAATAGGAAGTGTAGTGTCTCTATAGAATCCTGCCATAGGAATATGTCAGGGATGTCTATGCACCACACGGGCATCCCTGACTGAAACACCCCCACCAAAACACAAAGCAGGTGCCAAGTGTGATGTGAGCAGTGAGCTTAAGTGGAATTAAGCCTTCTCCTTAGGTTTTCTAAAGTGTAAGGGGGTAAAGGGGAATTTGCGCTAGGGGTGAAAATTCGCTCCTATACACCACCAAATCCCAACAATTTTGGAAGAAGGCCACTGGGAAGCCATTCAAACAAGGGGTATTCTCCAGTTGTAGGTCAAAAAATGCCACCTTTATTTCCTCCTCCAAAATTTTAGCATTCAAATTTCCATCTGCACTAGAGAGACGAGCTTTGGGATAACTTTAAGGATTTCTTCCTAGGCTTCTAGGTTCAAACCTTCCCAGTCATTAAGGAGATTCTAAAATTATGTGACTGCAGAATCACTAATTTTAGAAGGGGCTTCCACAAGATGACCATCTACCTTCTTAATGCAACCAATCTGATTCATTTCTCTTTTGGATTTAGTTGAATTATGAAAAAAATTAGTATTTCTATCCCCAACCTTTAACTAACCAGGTTTCTCTATATTTTTGCCTCCAAAAAATCTCTTCTCTTGCCAACACTTCATTCAAATTCCTTGACAACTCATTTTCTTGTTCAAAACGAGTTTCATCCATGCCTTGTTAAATAATAGATTCTGACAAAGCTTCCAACTCTTCCTCCAAATGAAGTCTTGCCTTGAAGATGTTTTTGAAACAATCCTTGTTCCATTGCTTTAGTTGTTGCTTAACAAATTTTAGCTTAGTGACAATGTTAAACATTTTGGAGCCTCCTGAGGAACAGTCCTTCCACCAAGATTCTATCATTCCCATAATATTAGGATCCTCGAACCACATCATTTCAAACTTAAAAGGGTAGCGAACATGCCCATTATCACCGTTAATACACACTTGAACTAGATAGTGGTCAGCCCCAGCCCCTAGAAGAGTTTTTCTATCGAAACTAAAGGGGAAGAGGCTCAAGTTACCTCTGAAGAAAAATCTATCCAACTTCTCTGCTATGCGGCAAAAACCTTTTCTGTGATTGGTCCAAGTATAACTACCATTTCCAGTATGAATTTCTACCAACAAACTTCTCTCCACAAAGTGTTGGAAATATATTTGAGATTGCAAAGCCCTTCCCACTCCACCTTTCTTATCCTCAGATCTCAAAATAGCATTATAATCCCCTCCCATTATACAAAAATCATGATCAAATTTATTCAGGACCTCTTCCAACTCTTGCCAGACCAACCTTTAAAGCGAACACAAAGAAGGGCCATACACATTGATGAGTAAAAATTAAAGATTAGAATACATACTTCTTACCCAGCACGCTGACTAATGCCTTCGAGAAATCAAATCTTCCACCAAGACAAATAGAGGTTTCCAAATTGTTAACAATCCACCTAAAGTTCCTTCGGCCCCAACCCCCAACCACTTCCACTGTTTAAGTTTCTTGCTGAATTTATTGAGATCCTAATCTCCCAATTTTGTTTCTTGAAAGAGACAAATTTCTACCTGATTGGATTCAATGGTGTGCCTTAGCAGGCACCATTTGTTAGGGGCATTTAAGCCCCCAACATTCCAAGTTAAGAGATTCATTTTTGTTCAGGAAGAGCATCGATCTTCCCTACTTTCATCATAGAATCAATTTTTTGTTGACTGTTCACCTCCCCATCCCATTTTCATTTTTCCTAATTAGAGATCATGCCTCTCTTTTTGTTCTCTCTGCAATCCGGTGAATATTTGACCATTTCCTTTTGATGAATTCCCAAATTTCTCCTGGCCTCTGCTAGGCCTTGAGAAAAATTCCTCTTCCTAGCTGCCTATGGACTCCCAACTACTAAACCTGCAAACATCCCTTCAGGATGATTTGCCTTGCCCAGGTTTTCTACCTCCAAATCTTCCACTAACTCCCAAGCATTAGCTTTGGTAGCCTCCACCAAAATGATCAACTCTTTACCCACCTCTATTAATGATTCCAACTCCACATTATTACAATCTTCACCTAAAATTTCTAGAGCTTCTAAAATCTTCTCATCCAATGTATTATTTTGCTTGTCTTCTTCCACATTCATGTCCCTCAATGCATTATGCAAATGTTGTTGATCATTTTTATCAAAAGGAAGAGGGAGAGAGGCCAGATTGTCCTCCTGAATACCACCAATGGTTTCCTCATTAACTTTGGCTAGAACATTTGGTGTGTTAATATTTTGGTTTGAAAAACTCTTCTCTTTGTGCACCTCTAGAACCACTGACACTTTGGATTTCCCTACCTTGCTAACCATTAACCTACAACCCAAAGGCCTCACTAAGATATTACACACAAAGGAATCTCCCCTCAACTTTTGAATCCAACTCCCATAATCTGAAATAAGCTCAATTGCCTCATAGAGATGATGCACCAGATTGTTTTCCACACAAATCCGCATATGGGTATGAGCTTCACCCAAATTTTTCCTTTCTTCTGCACAAACAAAGGTGCCCAAATGATTACCAATCTCCTCTAGAATCCTCAACTCCCAATATTCTGTGGGAAGATCTAACATACTATACCAGTCTTGAACTGAATCCACCACATGAGTCGAAGGGTTAAACCCAACCTTCCAGCGTCTCAAAAAAAACCAGACCCATCTAGGACCCAAATACCATTCAATATTTCCTCCCTTAGATCCCTAGTTGGATAAATGACTAGATAAAAACCATTCTGAAGGGTTTTAAACTAGAGCTCAAAACCCCACCGCGCTTTCCACCATTTAACTAAGTAGTCCCAGTTTAGGTCTCGCCCGTACCATTTCCCAACTAGGATCAAACTTTCCAACCTCAGTACCTCAGCCTAAAGCTTCACAGCACTAACCACTAAAGTGGCCGTCCACCTGGAATCCCCTTTCCATGATCCGAAATAGGTCTCCTATCTTCTCCACTCTTTTCCTCTTCCCTACCCTCCTCCCATTCCGCATCAGGATTTTATTGCCTACTTCATTTTGGTGCAGCCTACGAAAAGCATCATTTCTATAGCCCCCTCTTCCTTGACGACCTCTAAAACTCCACCTTTCACTTTCAAGACTGATACCCTCACGACCCCTCTCCTCAACACAAGGGTTTTTTTGAAAATTATTCTCTAGTCGAGCCCATCTGTCCGGGTGCAAAACCATAGCAAAGTCTGCTTGTCAATTGCCTCTGAAACCATCCTGAAACCTTACAATTTGAGGCCCTATAGATGACCATTGCAGACCCTAAGCATGCGCCATGAATCCCAATTTTTTTAATTAATTAATGATTAATTAATTATCAAGTGATGTCCTAACTACTCCAACAACCCCCTTCAGATCAATGTGTAAGTGCTTCAAAATTTCAGTCCAAGTGTGACAAATTATGAAAAAATGGGAAAAGCACTTCCACTTTTTGATCTTTTTGTGGATCCAACTTCTTGCATCATCCCAGTTGTTTGTTTTTTATTATGTATAAATAATGATATTATACCTAATTGTATATGAATTTACCCTTTATGTATTTTTGTATATTTGGATATGCATGTACACATTTTTGTAAGTCTTTAGATTGTTTAATTTGTAGAATCATATATATAAAGGTTTGTTGTTCACCTTGCATAATGTTATAATTTAATCTAATATTATTTGTGGTGCACCTAGAGAATCTAGGGATGTCTATATCACATGGATTAGACATTTTTTAGGTTAGTTTATGTGGTGTATGTAACATTGGGATACATATATAATGTGGGTTTGCACATTGGGAAAAATTATTACCAAAATTAGATGAGGGGGTAATGATTTCATAAGATCATGACATTATTCGCATGGTTTATGTAATACCACTTGGTGATTTTTTGTAAGCTTATGTCTATAAAAGAAATCACATGAGTAGTTATCTAAGGTTAGCCATTTTGGGGTTGGATTTTGAGAGCATCTCTTGCAGGTTGCATATGTGAGGGTTTTAAGCATGACATGGGATGTGTGTTTACATGCTTGTTCACATGGAGTGCATGAAGAGGTCTTGATGTTTTACAGGTATTTATTAAGACTATGTAGATGTATTGTAATGATTTTATTGCTCAATAACACATAAGTGATGGATTTCTTTGAAGGCCAAGTTTTTCCATCTTAAAGGTTTTCCCAGGGTATATCTTGTGTCATCATTTGATGATTTGTTATGTATTCTTTTGCATATAGATTATGAATACTTTTTTGCATGATTCTCTCTATTTGGATTATGTAGAAATTGTCATATATAGTTTCAAATTTATTTTTATTTGGTATTAGATCCATGGTTGTGGTTGGTAAAACCCTTATATGAACATATCTAGTGCATAGTTGAATCCATGGTTTTCAAGGAAAAAAATGAAGATATTGCAAGGTATGAGGGTTGTATGGAGGTTGTTGTTTTGTAACTTTGGGGTTTTGGAGTTGCATATTTTTGGTTATTTTTTGTAGATTTTGAGTAATGATTTAAGTTAGAAAAAGAAGGATTTTTTCTAGGTGTTCACCATGAGGGTTTGGTAGGCTATTTTTTTTATAGATGACCCCTTGGGACAAAACATACATCACCATTAGATCTATAAGGCTCGAGAGATGAATATTGATAAAAAAAAATTGACATATTTTGATTTCTAGAAAAATACAATTTTTTTCCCACCTTGCCCTATCATACGATTATACAAATCATTTATAGAGAAAAAATAAATTAAATTTATTCCTAGGAATTTTTTATTAAATTTAAAAAATAAATAAATATTCAAATAATAGGGGGGAGGGGAGTCCACAGACCCCCATACCTAGTGGTATGTAGGGTATCGACAACCCATCGATAAATTATTGTCGGTCTCGATCGATGATTGTTGGCCCCTCGATTGGCGAGGCTTATCCCCCTATCTTTGGCCCCCACTTGAGCAAGGCTTAGCCACTAGCCGCCTTTGGGAGAAACAAATTAAAAAAAAAATTTAAATTATTTGAAGTCCATTGCTTAGTGGGTGGTGCTAGCCTTTGACGGGCTACCAATTTACCACCAGCTAGCAACCACTTAAAACCAAATTTGATAGATTTTTCTAGAAGGCGTAACTTTTGATTCAAGTGTCAAATTTTTATCTTTTTATACTCATTGGAATGGTATTTCCGAGAAACACATTGTGGTGTTAGTGTTTTTTCCAAAAAAAATTATTTTGATATAGAAATGCTTGTTGTAAGTTATATGCTATTTTCAAACTCGGTAAGGTCATAACTTGTGTATACAAAGTTGAATTTTGGACTTCTTATAGTTGAGGAAAACCTTGTTTACAACACTAAATAATGTATTAGGTTTGGATATGTTTTGATGAAATTTATTTACTATTGTTTTTATTTAAGATGTTTATAGGTTCTTATGACTATGGTACTTTTTTGAGTTGATGGAAAATCAAATCTATGGTGATTTGGTGTTTGAGTCATTGGATACTTACGTGTGCATCTCTAATTATCCTCATTTGGCATGGTTACAAGTATATTGTTGCATTGTGAGATCTACGAGTTATATAGTGTTGTAGGTTGTCTACGCTTAAAAGTTGCATATATGGATCAAATATGGGTTGATTGTACCCATAGATGTTTTAGTGTTGATGCAAGTTATGATTTGTGGCTTATTTTAGTCACATGTTTCATTAGTTTTTCATCATTACAAAGTGAAGATATGGTGTTACTAGGCACAATTAGAATGTGGGATGTGTTCTTGTTGACTATGTGATGTATAAATTTGTGATGCACTAGGAGTTTGATAATACTGGTACATTTGGTGGTGATCATGGTGTCATGGATGTTCCTTATAGGCCTTTTTTGTATTGATTATAGTATGAACACATTTGTACAATTTCATATATTTCAGCTATTTATCTTGTTGTTTTCCCATACTAATTCTTCACATTACAACTATAAAAACTATTGTTGCTATCTATGTTACAACCATGCTACTTCTATACCATCTTTTACAATTTATTGCTACTATCCATAATATATTTTGCATCTATATAGCTTGTAATCTAGATTCATTTACACTACATAGTATGCTAATTCTAAATTTTATTTGAATAGTGCTATATGCTAAAAAAACCATATTGTCAAAAAAGGACAATGACATTCATTATCATATTAAATATTTTCTCTCAGAGGAGATTGTCATTGGTATGGTTGTGGGAAACATGAGAATATGAGCATGAGCTTATACAATGTTTTCATTGATGTCAACATTGTGGTTTGATGTCTATAATGAGGTGTAGTTGGTTGGTGAAGCATGAGCGAGCATGGATATGGTTACCCAACATGAAGATGCAAATATTTTTCTCTAGTGAAGAATAGATGGATTGATTATTTAGCTAAGTCCATAACATAATTTTTTAGTGTACAAAGCATCAGTTTTTTGGTATGCAATGGTTCACCTCAAGGTATTTTTTCTACGGTTTTAAGGAAATTTTAGTACATGTTTGAGGACCCTAAATCAAAAGTTTCATGTCTTTATGTCCTGTGGTGCAAAAGTTATGGTTGACAGTATATCCAATTTTCTGGTGATAGTGTTGCCAATGCGAAGTACATGTTTGGAATGGTCCACATTCCACTATGGAGTAATATTTTTTTATGGGGTCTTGAGGGAGTGTTTACAGTTGTTAGTAGCATTTATGATCCAAGTGGTGTGTGTTTTGGAGGTATGTATGTTAGTTTGTGGATAATTAGTTGGTGTATTTTGGTAATGTCTCACCAATGGTGCCGACCTAATATGTTCGGGGTCATGCGATGTTAAAAAGGAAGTGTTGATCGGTTATGTGGAAGATATTATAGGTCCATACCAACCTATTCGGATGTGTTACAAGTTTTGAATTAAGGTGTGAAGTGTGTATGTCTGATCTTGAGCTAACAAGCTATTGTTTACATGTTACATCTAATTCGCCGACCTAATTGATGTTATAGGTTTTTGCGAATGTAATGGGTATATATGTAAGTTCATTTTCGATGTTTTAGTGATGAGGTGGGATAAAATAAGTACTATATAATACATTTGATGTGAATTCCTAAGCAGAGCATATGAATGTGATGTGAATGAAGAGTAGAGAAGAGTGTTAAAGTAGAGTAATATGAAGTGTGTTGATTCAATATTTTGAGCTTCAGTGGAACTATATTTCTGGTATATTATAGATGCATTTGTAGCAATTCAAATCTTGGTAATGATCCACCCCTCTCTTCTATTTCTCTTATTCTCTAGATAATGAGTCCACCGGATAGTGAGTCCACCTAGAAGTGAGCCTTTCTATAATATCTTATAACTGGCTATAATATATTGTGAGCTAATCATCACCGTGGTTTTTCCCTTTTTGGGTTTTCCATGTAAAAATCTAGTCTTCATCTGTCATATTCTTTGATGATTTCTTTTATGGTTTTCTTACTACAAATTGAATATGATGCTTGAAATGAATGTTTAAATGATTAAGTAGTTTTATAGAATATTGATTCACCCCCACTCTCAGTATTTTGGGTGTTCACCAATTGGTATCAAAGCTTGGTTCCTTCATTTGGCTTGATTGCTAAGGTAGATCTTGGAATTGAACACATGGCTCCAAGGAAGTATCCTATTCCTCCTAGAGAAATTCCAATGGTAGAATTTAATGAAGAAGATTGCATTGCTGATATGGAAGGAAAACTCAAATTTTCCCTAGATGATTTGGATAAAGCAAAATACGAGAACAAAGATCTAAAAAAGGATCTTAGTGACGCAGATGAGTGCATTAAGATATTAAGATAGAAACTCAATAAATCTGTGGATAGGATCAAAGAGCTCAAGCAATAAAATGAGATCATTCCTAGCCTAAAATTGTAGATTGAAGAGAGTAAAAGAGTTGAAGATTGCTTGAATACTAAATTGAAAGACAAATCTAAAGAATGCTCAAATATTGAACAAGAAGTTGTAACCATGAGATTAGATCTGGAGAAAATAAAGATTCAAGAAGAGTAATACACAACTTGATGAGATGATTACAAATCAAGAGGGATCTAAAGACAAAGAAGGATTAGGGTTTGAGAAAATTGAAAGCTCAAAAGATAGATCAAATTCTAAATAAGATTGAAAAGAATATTGAGGGCAAGAAGAACAATGGCAAGCAAGTTCAAAATAAGAGGAAAGACTTCAAAAGACCACCAATCAAATAACCAAATGCGCAAAGGTACCCATATTTTAATGGTTTTTTTATTCCTTCAATAAATTTGTACATAAGGCTATGAAATGTAGAAGTTCAATGGATCAAAATGTTCAATCATTTCCCATTTAGTGTTTCACATGCAAAAGATTTGGTCATAGAGCTAGTGAATGCAGAAATCAAATGATGAATATCTATAATAATGGCATGAGGTTTCAATCTTTTAATGGCTACTGTTATACCTGCAATGGATTTGGGCACAAAGCTAATCAATGCAAATCCAAAATGGGTAGAAGTAAGCTTCTTCAAAATGTCAAATGCCACAAATGCAATAAGTTAGGATACATTGCTAAGTTTTGCAGAAGCAAGAATGTGAAGGTTGATCTAGTAAAGAAGAATGAATCAGTGAAAAAGGTTGATCCAATAGAGATGAAGAAAGAGATGAATAAAATATGGAAAAAGAAAGAGGAGAACGAGGTTAAGGATGATTATGTGCTAGTTTATGGTGTAGATGTTTCCTTTGGAAATTAATTGAAGAGATTTGGCTCAGGGGGAGTTTTAACAAACAATCATTAAGCCCCTAACAAAGGTATGGTGTTGATACCTTCAACACGTTAATATGAGGTGTAGGTTGATATGTTTGACCTATTGGTGAAAACACCGATAAAAAATATCAAGATGTGGAATTTTGTGGAGAAATCAAAGGTGAATGTGTATACAGTTAGGGCTTATCAGTTTTTTTCCTAACTTCAAATTAAGCATTCAACACAAATTAGGTTATTTCAAAAAAAATTTATAAGTGATTTCACATTTGATCTAAGTCATTTGAAAATGAGCATTCAAAGAGAGAAGAGCAGAGAAGGAGTGAAGAGAAGCATTTCAAAATTTGTATTCTTGAAACCTTAACCAATAGTGTTTGAAAGGATTTTATAGTTTTTATTTTCCCTAAGGTTTCAAAGTACTTTCATTTTGATTAGAATATTTATAACCCACAAGTTGTCGAGGTTGTGAGCCAACCCTATCCAAAGTTAAAGTGACACCATGATAAGTCGATGATAACTGATCCAAATGGTGCATTTTTTAGCATTATGTATGGTGTGTTGCACATAGAAGATGTTAGGATATACATTCATACAAAATTGGAAGAGTATAACCACTCTAATTTGGGTGATGTTTGGTTTAATGAACTCACCAAAGACCAATTTGAACTGAAATATGAGTTTGAGAGTTTTGCGGAGAAGGAGCTTGACGTTTGGAACAATTTCCATTTTTCTACATGGATGAGTGGGTTACATACAGATTGAGCCAAATTCATGATAGGTTTATGTGGTTGGATATTCCACATATAATGAACAAGGAGGCAATTAGGGTTGGTACAAGATTATGCTCAACTAGACTAGTTCTGACACTCAAGTTAGTGAAAAATGAAATGGTGATGGAGTTCATAGGTGCAAGATATGACAAGAGGGCCTTAAAAATCAAAGATATTAGACACCCTATGGTGAAATATGCAATAATGGTAATAGGGTACAAGATATATTTTGCAAACATAGAGAACTATGTTTCTGCAACTATCATCAACACTGCATATGAGATGGTAAAGAAAGGTGCTAATTATGATTTGTGTGAGTTGTTGAGGGAACAACCCCTAGAGAATTTTTAGAAGACTAAGGACTCCTGGTACCCCTTCAAGTTTGATACCTTGATTATTTTTTTTCTTTTATAGTTTCTTAATGATGCTCCTAAAACCAGGAACATAATATGGTTGAAAGAAAGACCAGTGGAACATTAAATCAGAGACCACCTAATGAGATTAGGTGATGAAGATACACAAAATAAATAACTATGGGGCTTCTTTAAAACTTTCCAAGAGAATATGCAATCTAGAGAAATAATTTTGAAGAAATTAATAGATAAATACAAGAATGGAATCGTCTTCATGTTGAGCAAGGATTGTTTCATGATGTAGGTTGTTGAGCTTACAACTATGTGGATCCTAGAAAATGGACATGCAGTTCTAGGGGATGTAATTATTGGTCTAGTTGACCATATGTCAAGCAAGCCTAGAGACACCTCTAAGGAATGATATCGAACATATTAGAAGAAGTCTATGGAGATGCACATGGAGCAAAGACAAAAATAGTTAAAGAAAATTGTTGAGAATATGATTGCATAGGTTGTGGAGGTGATAAGCCTATCAAAGGAATAATTTGAGAAATCCAAAGGAATATCTAGCTCTCTTGGAGGTGCATCCAGCATTAGAAGATCTAGTAGAACATCTACCCCCTCTCTGGTTGCCTCCAAGTCCTCCAAGAATTTTCTCTCTGCCAGTGGAATAAAGAGAAAGGATTCAACCAGTATTCTGACAAAACAACAAAGTTCACCAATGAAAGAAAAGGCTCCTCCAATGAATTAGCAAGGTGCCTCACAACAAGGAAGAGTGTAGGATAAGGCTACAAAGGAAAATAATATGAATTTGGATGATGAAGAGGAAGAGGTAGAAGAATAACCTCTTGTAAGAAAAACAAAATTTGGATTCTCTCAAGCAGAGACAAGTACAAAAGAAAAAGATGACATAGTAGATACTGATAGTGAAGTAGAGGTGGAGAGACAGAAAAAGGTATTCAAAATTTTTGTGAGGGAAAAGAAAGCCAAATTTGGTAAAGGAGAAAAATATTTGAAAGAAAAGAAGAAGAAGGATAAGTCTCCCCCAAAATGAAAACATAGCCCCATGAAATTAGATGCATTATTTAATAGCATAGTGGAGCATGACATTATGGAATATATTGTTGCCTTGTACACCACTGCAGATGACATTGATAAGTCTACAATAGAAGAGGCAATTATTAGATATATTTTTACATTTGAGGTTAGCATAAAGGATATTGAAGGCCAATTGCCTAAATAACTAAAAAGTACATTATATGTAAGAAGAGAAGAGGCAAGGTTGAGGGTATCTTCCCTGGAAGAGATTGGATCCCCTCTCTCAGATGAGAACAAAGCAAGACTGGCTCAAGTGTACAAAAAATAATTCAATACCAAATAAAGGGTCACTACACTGATGAGTAGAGACAAAGATTATTTTGAAAGAATCTGAAATGAGACTATGGAGATGGTTTCCAATTTGGAAAAAGAGCTAGGCATGATACCAGACAGTGAAGAAGAAATGAATGATAATACTTTTGTTTTGGATGTTAATATTCTAGAAGATACACAACAAGAATATGCTCAACCTTAGCATGATGGAGAGAAGGAGAATGAGAAAGAAGATACCCCTTCGATAGTGGAGAGTGTGGTTCTAGAAGAAGGAAATTTTGTTGGTAACACTCATTCAATAAGAGAAAACATTGTTGGAGAAGAAAATGTTAAAGAGTTGTAGGAGGATACTCTAATAGGACATAACTCCCCTCCTTTAGATATAGAGAAGAATGTTGAAGATGACATTGTACAAGACAACCTGGAGATCAATGAGGCACAACATATAGAAAATATGCCTCCTCCAGATAACAATAAAATATCAGTTGATGATGAAAAGAAGGATGAGAAAGAGTCTGGCAATGCTGAAAAGAATGAAGAGAAAGTAGAAGATAGAATTGGTGACAAGGAAAATGTAGAGGAAAATAAGGATGAAGGTAATGTAAAATTGGTTGGAGAATCTTCCAAAACCTCTAGAGATTCATTGAAGAGCTTATTGATCATGAAATTATAGTTCCAACCTATTTTTCTGCCCAATTATTACAAATTCCAATGCAACATGGGCAAGTTGATATGGACAAGATGTCCCCTTCACAAAATTTACAACTCAATGATGCATTCCATGCCTTCACGAGAAAGGATATCTTGTAGACACATCAGAAGAGTGTGAATTTGATAGAGGAAGTAGTGAAGGTGTTGTAGGATAATATTCTCAAAGTAAATATTGACAACTCTTTATCCAATGTGCAAAATTTGAAGCTTTTACTTGATTCTTTCAAAGAATATTTTGTTGGTCTTAAAGATAATCTAGAGAAGGATATTGATAAGAAGATGAATGATAGAATTTTTGCAAACATAATAGATAAATTTTTCACCACCTATGGAAAATTACAAAACAATCTTAAGGATGTACAAATTTGTGTTGATGAGGCCAAGAATCTATTTTAGTTTTTTCTTGAAGTGGCCCAGTTCAACAAAGAACATAAAGGTTGAGATGGAATCCATTGATTCCTAGATAGATAAGGAATCTGGTGCCTATGACCCAACAAATGATGCAAATATATCTAACAAATCATAAATTGAAACTCTACATGAACAAGTCTTCCAACTACAAGAGAAAAAAGAAAAATATGATAATTCAATTTGGACAACTTAGAGACCTGGTGGATGCAAATTTCACACCTATATTTGCTACTCTGACTAGTGCTGAGAAAGCAATAAACATGAATTTGATACCTAAAACTCTGGATGAAGGAGAATAAATCCTCATGGAGTTTGAGGCTATGAACCACATGCTTGGGTTGGAAAAGACACATTGGGAGAATGGTAAAAGGGATTGGTAGACACACCTTACAAAATTGCAAGTGTTATACACTTATTCCAATTGATTTGTATATGTCTTTCTCTTTATGCATTATAGATTCTATTGTATATATGCAGAAGTTAGTGGATAGTTTACCAATTCAAAATTTCATGGATATCACTGTTAGGGGGAGTTGCTTAGATTTTTGGAGAATTTTTTTACTCTCAAGCATCTATGTATATATCAGCTAGGGGGATTATGTGAGAAAAATCATGTATATATGAAAGGGGGGGAAGGAAAAATAATAGCAAGTATGTATAAATAGTGTCAAATGGAGCGTAGAACAAGAAATATGTGTGCACCCTTTTCCCTTGATGTCAAAGGGGGAGAATATTTGGAGAGTAATTTGGAGAGTAGTTTAGAGAAGACATGGAGAATAATTGGTGCACGTTTCCATCAATAACAAAGGGGGATATTGTTGGAAGTTTGAGAAGATTATCATTGGTATGGTTGTGGGCAACATGAGCACATGAGCATGAGCTTATATAGTATTGACATTGATGTCAAAATTGTGGCTTGATTTCTACAATGAGGTGTAGTTAGTTGGTGAAGAATGAGAAATCATGGATATGGTAACCCAGTATGAAGATGCAAATTTTTTTCTCCGATGAAGAACAAATGGATTGATTATTTGGCTAAGTCCATAAGACAGTTTTTCAGTGTACAAAGCATCAATTTGTTTGTCCACAATGGTTCTCCTTGAGGTATTTTTGTCTACGAGTCTAAGTAAATTTTGGTACATATTTGAAGACCTTAAATCCAAATTTCCATTTCTTTATGTCCTCTTGTGCAAAAGTTATGGTTGATAATATATCGAGTTTGCTAGTGACAATGTTGCCAATGTAGATTACCTATTTGGAATGATCTTCATTCCATCATGGAATAATATTTTATTATTTGGTCTTGAGAGAGTTTTTATAGTTATTATTATAATCTATGATCCAAGTGGTGTGTGTTTTGGAGGTATGCATGTCATTTTGTGGATTATCAGTTGGTGTATTTTAGTGTTGTCTCACTATCGGTGCCGACCTAATATGTTTGGGGTTGTGTGGTGTTAAAGTTAGTGTTGATTGGTTATGTGGGAGATATTATAGGTCCATGCCAACCTATTTGGATGCATTACAATTTTTCAATGAAGGAATGAATCGTGTATGTTTGATCTTGAGCCAACAAGTTATTGTTTTACATGTTACATCTAATTAGGTCGACCTAATTGATGTTGTAGGTGTTTGTGAATGTAATGGGTATATATGTAAGTTCATTTTTGGTATTGTAGTGATGAGGTGAGATGCGAGGAGTAATACATAATATATGTGATGTGAATTCCTAAGTATAGCATGTGAATGTGATGCGAATGAAGAACAAAGTAGAGTAATATGAAGTGTGTTGATTCAATATTTTGAGCTTTAGTAGAACTATATTTCCTGCATACTGTATATGCATTTGTAGCAGTTCAAATCTTGGAAGTGAGACACCCCTCTCTTCTGTTTCTCTTATTCTTTGGATAGTGATTCCACCTGGTAATGATCCTTTTTGTAATATCTTATAGCCGGTTATAATATATTGTGAACTAATCCTCACTGTGGTTTTTTCGTTTTTGGGTTTTCCATGTAACAATTTAGTATTCATGTGTCATATGCTTTGATGATTTTTTTTATGGTTTCCTTCCTTACTGTAAAATGAAGATGATGCTTGAAATTAATGTTTAAATGGTTAAGTGGTTTCATATAATACTGATTCACCCACCCTCTCAGTATTCCAGGTGTTCAACATATACGTCAAGATCACCCCATCCTATTGGAGGATCAATTTTTGAGACCTCCTTGTTGGATTTTGAAAAACTCTATGACCGAGTCCCACTTGGATTTGACATGGAATTTGGATCCTTTTTTTTTCTTTGGCTTCCTTCTTCACTTTCATTCATTTGTTTTTGGAATTCTTTAAGGGCTTTCAAGAATCACGTGTTGTCAAACTTTTCATAGTGCCATGTGAGACCATATCATATTTCTTTCTTATTTACCCACACCATACCTTCTCCTAGCAGCTTCATGGACTTACCCCTTGAGATCTCCATGGTGATAGTAACATGCAATGCAACATTAATAAAGTGATTCTTTTTTAAGACTCAGTAAGTTTCCTCTTGAACCCTTTAAATTTTTCCTCATTTCTTGCCTTCTAGATAATGCACAAAATTTTAAATGTTATGATAATCCATAACAATTTATATTCTTTTTCTAGTTTTATTTATATCCCAATAAGATTTTTTCTAGTTAGTTTCCACACCTCCCCCCTACAACATTTGATTATTGCAAACCATTATCCAAATTTCCTTTGCATAAAAATAATAAAAAATATTCTTAATAAATTCAAGTACTCTACACATATTGCATAAATCAACATTATTATGATTCAATTTGTAAGGTAGTTTTTATAGCAACACTAACTATCTGAAATAAGAATTATTAGGATCCAACCCACTAGTCCATAATACTTTAAAGATATTTTCCATTTTTCTTTTGTTAGGTTCACATTCCATCCATTGCTTAAAAATTCAATGATGGACCTAGAGTTAGATATTGCCTTGTAGATAATTTTGGTTTCGAAATCCCTTAGTGGAGTGGCATCTTTCCATTTAAAGTATTTATATTGTTCAATATTATGTTCACAGACAATGGGGAACTGTCAACCTTTATAGGATTCCCTCAAGATAGTGCATGTTCTCCAATTTGATGGAGGTATCTCAAATTCATAGCTTGAGGAAGCCTTGTCCTTCAATTGTCCATTACACAAGATATTATTAAAGTATTATATACCTTTCTGAGACCATTTCTTGGAAGATAAACCTTGTAATAGTGCTAGGGGTCTATCCTTATGGGTTAGATTCCACCAAATGGACATGTGTTCAAAGATAAGGATATTATTATTATTGTTGAATTGATAGTTTCTTACTTTACTTTTAACAATTTCCCATGATTTCTATAGACTTTTAAACACCTTTGAGCCTATAAGAGTTATTAGGTATTTATTAATGAGGAGATCATAGAGTGGCAATGTTTTCCAAGTCTTAGCCTTCTTGGGAATATCCAACTTGATATTATTCCTCACCAACACTTTCCATGGTTCACCACCTTCTAGTGCCTTGATGACCCATTTCATAGCAAGAGAAATGTCATGTAGTCTTAACCCCCAAGTATCTTGTCAAGACAACACCACTCACATTTGACAGAGTGCTTCTTCCTCTTTCCTTTACCATTTGACCAAAGGAAATTCCTTTTTTTTTTAATTTCATTAACTTGATAGTTGTTGAATATCCAATTAGAAGAAAAGTATAGACTATATGAGGATAGAATATTTTGGTAAATTTGGATTGTTCCTACCAGGGATGGGTATTGTCTATTTCATCCCTCAATCTTTTTATCAATTTTAATTTTAATCCACATCCTCATATATTTTTTATTAGGACTAATTACAAAAGGTATTCCCAGGTATCTAATTTTTTTATGGGGGCCTCCCCATTGGAATTCATATTTATTAAACCAATCAAGAGGGGACTTTGACCATCCAAGAATGATTGATTTTGCATTGGATATTTTTTCACTTGAGGGTTTGAAGAAAAAATTAACTTTTGGATGTATTTTTCGACATTATTCTCCTCAAGTTCAAAGAATATTATCGTGTCATCAACCAATTTTATATTTAATAGGTCATTCTAGTTAGGGAGTTTTAGGCCCCTAATCCTAGGAGAGATAGTTGACTCTCTCAAAAGGTAGCTCATAACATCAAAATCAATTACAAAAAGGGTTGGGGCAAGGAGACAACCCTATTTGATTGACCTCTCCAGAGTAAATACCTCCAAGAGTTCCAACCATTTACATCCACTTGGGCTACCATATATTTTAAAAGAATTTTAATCATATTACAAAAGCTCTTAGTGAATCCAAAAGACTTGGTGGTCATTTTCAGGAATGACCATTTGATCCTATCATAGGCCTTTTTAAAATCTAAGAGAAGCATAACAAAAAAATTCCTAGAGTATATATCCCATTCCATGGCTTCCCAACTAGTGATCAGGTTCTCTAGTATATACCAACCTTTTATAAAACCCGTTTGTGTATTGTTAATGAATTTAGGGAGGATATGCTTTGTTGGTGGTGCTGGATTGATTCTTGATAATTTATGGTTGTGTATCTTCTTGGTGTGAGGATCATGGTTTTAATTTTCCTTTTGGGAGCTCTTGGTGTTGCAGTTGATTTCTTTGATTATGTGATGGCCTTTGGTTAATATTCAATTTAGAGATGGTTATCATGATGTCATGGATATATTTTTACATGATTCAATGCAATCTTGTGATAGTGATGGTTTGGTGGTGTTGTATCTTCAGTTAGGATATTTTCATCACGATGTCATGTGTAGCTCAGTATCACAGTTTAGTAGGAGATTTTGGTAGTGATGTGTTATATCATTTGATGATGGATGATATTTGTCAATGATTGTTGGTGTCATGGAGGATTTCTTGGATCTTTTTTCCTATGTAGTGATATTTCATTGACATCTTGGGTTTCCTTGATCTTAAGAGATGGTTATCTTCAGGTGATTTGGAGATGTTGACATCTTGTTGCCATGGAGGACTCGTGGAGTCTTTGGTTGAGGTGTTGGTTTTGATTTTTTTAGATTGATAAGTGATCCTTATTTATAAGATGGTTTTTATTATACCTTTATGTACTCTTGATTACTAGTTAGAGCGTTGGAATGATCATATCATGATATGTTCTTGGAGCATATGTGATATCATGATGAGTTATTGATTTTGTCATTGGATCTTTAATAATGGTATTTTTGGTTCTCTATGTATTAGTACATCATTCATGTGCTTAGGAACTTCATGAGAGTGTTGTGCTGCATTTGGATCTTGTCATGAATTGATCAGATATAGGTGCTTATGGATACTTGGAGTCCTGGGTGAGGCTGGGAGATCTCTTGAGATGAGATATATTTGTTAAGATTACTACTCTTTGATGAGGTTTCAAAAGGAAGAGTAGTGATCCTAAACCTAAGTTAGATATGAGTTCAACATTACCTATAGAGGATATTGTTCTTTCAGTGATTCACGATGACTTGGTTATCTTGGAGGAGAATTCTCATTCCCCACTCTTGGTCTACTTGGTAGATAGTAATTTGAGAGTTATTTTTCCATGTTGTTTTCAGATGCATTATGTTTAATTCTTTTTCTTCTCATGGATGTGGATCTTGAGCTATGGTTAGAGTAGTTTTGGATAATTCATTTGAGGGAGGATTCACATGTTTATTTCCTTATTCATATGATTTCATTTATGATGTCATTTATTCTTCTTTCAATGATTCATGATGACTTGGTTATCGTAGAGGAGCATTCTCATTCCCCACTCTTGGTCTACTTGGTAGATAGTAATTTGAGAGCTATTTTCCCATATTGTTTTCAAATGCATTATGTTTAATGCTTTTTCTTCTCATGGATATGGATATTGAGCTATGGTTAGACTAGTTTTGGAGAATTAATTTGAGGGATGATTCACATGTTAATATCCTTATGCATATGATTTCATTTATGATGTCATTTATTGGTGAGTATTTTTTGGAGTTGTATTGTGTTTATTACTAGTTTTGGAATGCATTTCTTGGTTTTACCTTCCTTTGGTTTGAGATGCATACATATTGTTTATGGTTAGATGTGGATAATGCTATTATATTTAGGTATTAATGAAGGAGATCATGATTATCCCAACTACAATATTTAGAGGTGTGCGTATAAGGACATGCTACATTCTTCCTAGATTTTTGTATTCACATGACATTGGAGTTGAGGTATTTTGACAAAATGAAGGCTTCTTGATCTCTTTTCTTTTTTGAGTGTGGATAACTTGAGAGAGCTATGGAGACTAGTGGTGAGAGTTGTATTGTAGTAGATTTATTTGTAGGCGATGCATATCTTTGTGGATGTTCTTGGGTACTACATGATATTGGTTAAACTTTATATGTGATACTATTGGTGGATATTTGGATTTCTTTATCATTTTTAGATTTGATATTACCTATGCAATGGGAGTTCTTGGATGTGTATGTTATTCATGGGAATTTTTGATACATGGAACTTGTGATTGCATTTGGGTTGGATATGTTGATGGCATGATGTTTACCTATTATGATGTGTATATCTTGGTTTTGAGCTATAATTAGTTGGATGTGTTAGGAACTACATATGGTTTCTATTTCAGCTATGGTTATTATTTCTTGATAGCTACATATGCAATTTTTACCATTGGATTTAGTGTTTATGTTTGTATATCAATTTGAGATAGGACATATGATTCCATGTGTTAGTTAATGTGGCATCTCTTTGGATGGGATATTATCTTTGGTGCATTAGAATGATGGAGGATGAGAGGATTCATGTTTGAGATGGAGGTTACCTTAATTATTTTCACACATATCTTGATGGAGCACATGGAGCACTTTGATTCCTTGATGATACATGTTCACTATAGAGGTTGTTCTCTGTATTTATGAGTTTATATTTTACCCCTTATGTAATGTATACAAGTGGGAGAATGTTATAAAAAGGTGTGTTTTTTATCTTGAATATTGTTATAATATAATTTAATATTATGTGTGGTGTACCTAGGGGATCTAGGGATGTGTGCATCACATGGGTTAGACATTCTTGAATCCAATTTATGTGTTGTATGCAACATTGGGATAAATATGTAATATGGGTTTGCACAATGAAAAAATATATTAAGAAAACTTAGTACCAAAAGTAAACAAGGGGATAAATGGTTTTTTAAGCTTGTGGTATTAGTCACATGGTTTATGTATTACCACTTGGTGGTTTTGTGCAAGATTATGTCTATAAAAGAAAGCACACTTGTAGTTGTCTAAGGTTGGCCATTTTGGGGTTGGCTTGTGAGAGAATCTCTTGTAGGTTGCATATGTAAGGATTTGAACAATGACATGAGATGTGTGGTTGCATGCTTGTTCATATGGAGTTCATGAAGAGAGCTTTATTTTTTAGATTTATTCATGGAGACTCTACAGATGTATAATAATTATTGAATAATACATGAGTGATGGATGCTTTTGGAGGATAGATTTTCCTAGGGTATATTTTGTGTCATCATTTGATGGTATTTTCTATTCTTTTGTATATATATTTTGAATACTTTTTTGCATGATTTTCTATATTTGGATTATGTGAAAATTGTTATGTGTGCTACAAATATGTATGTATGTATGTATTTGTATATAGATATATTTTTGCACATACTTAGATATTATTATATTTATTTAACCTTTTAATATCCCCCCCACACAAATATATATATTTATAAAGATATATATATTTGTGCATTCTTACAAAAATTTCTAGAATGTATTCTTCAATATATGATATGCATATATACTAATTTTAATAGATAGTTGTATACATATATATTGATAATATTCAAATAAATATATTAATATAGAAGTATATCTAGATTATTCTTTTATCTTTTATATTATTATATATTTATTTATTATTAAATACATGTAGGTGTATGCATACATATCGTGTAAGTTTATGGATATTTTATTTCTTAGGATATTATATACACACAGTTGTATAGATATATATTTATATATAGATGTAAATTCATAGTTATATATTCGTATATCTACACATGGTCGTATATACTCATATATACATGTAATGTACATACAGTTATATGTGATTCTGCATATAAACATTATCTTGCATTTCTATTTATATATTAATGAACACACACATATATATATCAATATATAATTGTATGATTTTAAATATATTTATTTAAATATGTGGTTCTATGTATTGTGTGTTCATATATATAAATAATTTTCATACAATAAGGGAACTTATCCACTATTTTTAGATCTTCTTCTCCCTTTTCCTTGTTTTCATGTTGTATAATCTCTTAATTTTTTAAAATTCTTTCTCTCTATATCTTAATTTTCTTTGCTTCCCCTTTTTATTTTTTTCTCTTTGTATTTTTCACATCATTCATTCTCTTGTGCCTTCTCTCCTTTATTAAGCTCACTTAGGTTTACAATCCAACTTTCTTATTATCTCTTCATCTTGATGTGGATTATTTAGTGTGGTTTGAAATGATGATGTTAAAAAACACACATAGTTTAGTCTAGAACATTCAAGTTCTTTGATACGAATTGTTGAATCATCATATCTTTGGTGGATAGCTCAGTTTGAGATATGAATAAGATAATTAACTAATATTGAGATAATATATTTGCAACATGTCTATTTAGTTATTAATTAACTAATATGGAAATTACATCCACTATCCATTTCATTAGTTGAGAAGATACTATAGTGAAAGTATATTTGACCTTTGATCACATGGATATGGGTATGTTGGTATGACTTAGATGAAGGATGTCTAGGAATTCAATTTTGTATCCTAAATATGTGTATAAAATATCTCCCTCATCTTTCTTTTTAAATATGATCATTCATTATATTGGATTTTTTTAAACTACAGGAATCAGGCTGGCCCCTATAACTTACAATGCATTGGGTAAATTTTTTAACATGACTAGCGACGTTCGCACAGTATGCCCTCTAGTACTATAAAAATGGGGGGAATGGACCTCATGACCTCTTTCCTACAACAAAATTCTTTAGCCAATCGAGCCATGGTCCCCGCCCATCATTCATTATATTGGATCTAATTTTCTTTGTTACTAAGTTGTTTTATAGATTATGAGGAGAATACTCTAGTTTTTTAAAATGAAGTTACTTTGTTATGAGAATGGTAAATTAATTGGTGAATTGTAGTGAAATAATGATATTTTATATATTTTTTAGTTAAATTCTATTATTGGTAAGTGGTAAGAATGAGATTAAAACATCTTACCTTATATAATCACTAATGTTGAATATGACCCAAGGATTGATATTGTTCCCTATTTAAAAACCTATCTTTTAACTACAACCTTAACGTAAGATGATGAAATTAACCCATACCATTCATGTTATGATTATATTGATTTATCTTTGTACTAGGTCTATAGACATGATTATCTAAAATATGTAGTTGGTATGATTGTGATTCACTTAATTCTTAAAAGGTTAGTTAAAATGTTATATGAATTGATCTAGAAATGGTGATACAATCCATTTGTGGGGCCTCACCACCATCCTAAATTACTAAATTTTGTAATGTACCAATATTATTTTTTATACAATTTATGTGTTGAAATTAATGTCTAAGTTTATTGTTTAAACAATTACAATAAGGTGAAATTTAAGTACCTAAATGTATATTTTTGTAACATTGTTTTCCTAACAAGGATATGTAGTGTCAAAAATTGCATGCTTTTGCAATTTCATATTTTTGTTTTGAACTTGCCTTAGTCCATACTTTAATGATATTTTTTTGTATTTCTATATGAAATATTTTATCTCACATTCAAATAACATAAGATGTTACTAGTATGCATACCTAATTTCAGTATAATTTTGGTAGATAAGAGCACTACACATAGACACTTGTGCAACATGTTGGTATCTAACAAAATTTCAAAATTTAAAATTTTGTGTGGATCATTTACAACATGTCTTGTAATGTGTGAACATGAATGTATCACCCTTCTCTCTTGTCCAAGAAAAAAAACTCTCATCTATACCATTTTCAAGGATATTTTTACAATTTTGTAAGACAACTCTCTATGTTATTGTATTAAGGAAACTCTACTAAAATGTTTATAACTATTATAAACATATCTCAAAATACTTTATTGTCATTTGCTTCTTCTTCTACAAAAATTTGAGCTTATCAATTAAGGGCTTTCATTTCTACATCTATCACATTCATTGAGAATATATTTGGTTGTTAGTAACACTCTTAGTGTGTTATTTCATTTTATCTATTTATTGAAAGACAACTTCTTTGATAAAAAAATGTTTATTTATCATTATCTTTAGTTTTTTTTGCATGCAATGGTGGTTCTCCCCATAGACCATAGTTAACACAATTAGCAAGTACAATATTTTATCATTTGTTTTCAATCCTTAATGTAGCTAGGTTTTGAAATAATTTATATATCAATTTTCTTTAGGTTGTTCGTGGAAGTTGAAAAAAATAATGGGGGTTTGATTGAGGCAAAACCATAAACAATCCCAAGATTTTTTTCTAATTTGTGTGTGTGTAGATTGAAATAATTTTGGTGCCCTAGCTAAACATTTTGATTTTCTTGGAATAATCGGTTTAGGAAAAATAATACCACACGAGGACCTCCATACTACACATTGACATCCTAGACAAAGAGCTTTCACATCTGGTGCCAAGTTCCTTTGTATTTTTATTTTTATTTCCAATTAGAATGATATTTTATTATTTCCAATATTGTTCGTAAATTTACATTTTCTCTATTTCTCATATAATTCATAACATAAAAACAAGTTTTAACTTTAGTTTATATATAATCTTTATTTCTATTGTGCAAAATATCTTATTTTTGTATCTAAATATAGGGATTTTATTTTATGAGGTAGAATATTTTTTTTATATCAAATTTATTATAATAAATTTTGGTGAACCCATGTTCTAGATAAACATGTCTTCTTTCCTTTCTTTCTTTTCAACTTTATTGATCACATTTTTTCATACTTTCTGGTTTGGTGATTGCATGTTATCTGACTATGTCAAATCCTTTTCTCCGATCCCTTCATGCATTTGGTAATTTATTTTTTAGAGATAATTTTGACATGTTAGATGAACTTATTAATTATTTCTAGTAATTATCTTGTTCTAAAAATATTAATTTTTTAAAATCTTCTTCCTCTATTTTTATTTCAACTTCTAATTCTTCATCTAATTATACTTCTCTTATACCATCACAAAATCCTTTAAAGTCTCCTTCAAATTATCCTCATAATGATTCTAATGACCTTTTTAATATAATTTTTGTCTTTTGGTGTTCCTAATGCACCTAAGAAAAAAAATATATGTTTGTGGAGTAGAAGAAACTAAATCAAAACCCATAATAACCATTCATGGTGTCTCTAACATACCACAAAATTTAGGTTATTATGTGCACAATGTTAATATATTACTTCTAACATGCTTGTGATTACTGATTATAATTTAGTATCCCACACATATAATACTAGAAGAAACAAACAAAATGTTATCATTCTTACATCTCTTCCTTCTCCTACAACCATTCTTCCACCTTCTCCTATTTTTTTCTAAATCCCCAAGAGAATATGATCTTATTGAGTAAATTCATGTTACTCCTACTAATATCTCTTTGGGACCTTTAAACTTATCCTATTTATCATGACATGTTGCAAGAGGCTCTGTAAAATATCCTCATTCCATCTTTTGCTAGACTAAATGATGTGAATGATTTAAATGAATGTATTAAATTTGATACTCTAGACATTGTATTCCATTAGCATGAACTTCCTCCAAGTCTAACGTATAAAGTCAATTTGATCCACTTATGATAATTAAATTGTTGTTAGTATTGTAGGTTACAAACAAACTCTCAGTGATCTTGGATCAGGTCTCAATCTTTGTGGTGTTGACCTGTTACCTCGTATTCATGTGGATCCTTCTCTTTTTGCTACATATCTCTATTTGTGGGTTTGATAACTTTGGTTGAAAAGCTCTAGGAATAGTAATATTACATGTACACCTAGGAATTGTTATCGTATATACCCTAGTATATGTCATACACAGTAATTTATCATACAATATTCTTCTAGTTTGATTGTGGATACACTTTATGGGTGCATTCCCATCTACCTTATATTAATCTATCAAATTCATTAAAAATAAATTATTTACAATATGATGTGACCCTAATGCCTTTAACTATTTTCATAAGGTTGATGTTGGTCACTCATCAAATGTTTCTCCCTTTTATCACTCAAAATTGCACCCCTGCTAATTTGCAAAACTTAACACTTTGGTGAAACATGGGAACTTTTCTAGGTTGTGGGTTACCTTAAGTAGAAAAGAACCTCTAGAGAAATTTGGCTCTTTAAGGTACTCACCTAATTAACTATTCTAAAGACTCGTAGAGGAAAAGGGTAAGAAATAAACATAAACTAAAAATATTAACTCCTAAGGTGATGCACCAAAACATCAACTTAGACCTGCAAAACAACTTAAACACACAGTTTGATCAACAACACAACTTAACTTGAACAACTCAATTCTATATAATTTTGCATCAGTATTTCATGAGGAGAATATATTGCATAATCCTAGAAGGAAAGAAATTTTCACAACTTGAACTATTTGCACTCCAACACAACTCATAACCTGCAAAATGCATACACTTTATGCACAAAGGTGCCACTAATGAGACTCAACTACAAGAAATGAAGTACTTTCACAAGTAATTGCATCAATCACCAAAATGCACACAATATAATAGAAAATTAAGAAGGTAAAACAACTTATCTTCATTGATCTCCAAGGTATAAACTGGTATACATGTCAAAATGAGTTACAAAATATACAGTATTCCTCTCCCAAGGACTTAAAAAAGTCACAAAGTATACCAAAGAGCATAATTAGAACTAACTTAAAAAATGAAAATTGAAGTTACTATATGCTCTCCCAAACAGTTGCACCAAAATAGGGACCACAAACCCTTTGGTCGTGCATAACCAAAAATTCTAAAAAATAGCACCCAAACTCCCTCCAAAATGAATCCAAAGTGGAGAAAAGGTCAAGCCTTGACCTTATCCATCATAAAGGCATAAAAAAATTACCCTAGATGCTCTCTAAGGCCTTTAAAACTGAGTCAAATTAGGTCCTATATTTCCTCCACATGTTTGTCAACCTCCTTCAACTTCCCCTATATGCTTGGCATAACCATCAACAACCCTTATCCCTTTTGATCACATCATAAAAATAAAACACCTTTATCTCTTGTGACATATGCAACATTAAATAAAGTGATTCATAATTTCATCACTTAAATAATGCTTTACATTTTTCACATTTGATGCAAAATAAAGGTATTCGTCCATGTTTAAAAAAATATGCAAAAGTGGCAATTATTAACTTGAAAAATATAAAAAGGGGAACACTTGATAAAGGTTTGCAAAATGTGTCTAAGGCATAACACTTTTTCATGGGGCATCACTCAATATTTGAAAAAGGTTAAAACAAAAGGCAAAAAATGCCTTGAGTTATTGGCATACTTAGGGTTGAAACCCTAAAACAAAAACCGCACCACACATTCACAGAGCATTTTCATTTTGCATTGCAACTTCTAGAAACTTTTATCCGTCGACGGAGGGTTTTCATGGAGATTATGTAAAGGATTTCATGGTGGATTCTGGAAAATATAGAGGCTAGTCTTTACAAATCTCATGCCAAAAATGGATACACCGAGCTTGGGTAAGCTTTTGTATGTGTTAACTTTTGCATTCTCCTTCATTTCCTGTAGAAAAATATGATTGTTCAAGCTCTGTGAATAAAAAAATGAGGAACACATGTGTCTTGTTCTTTCTTAGAATGAAGAAAAGAAACTATCTATGCTTTGTTTTTCTACAAATGACAATAATGCTTTCATCTTGTGCACTCTATATGATTTCCTTGGATTTCTTTGCATCTCCATGCCTCGACTTTGTAGTTTTTTACATGGTAAAAGATTTTTTTCTTATCACACACATGTTTTGAGTAGGCTATGGCTCGGCCCTTGGTTTTTTCCTTTCATTTTTTCATGGTCATGGATCGGCCATTGGGCTATTTGGGGTCTTCTTTCATCTCTCTTTTGATTTTACCCTAAACCCATGGCTTAAAGGCTCCATTCCTTGCATTATTCATATTTTGTAGCTATGATTTCTTCATAAACACACTTGAAAAATGCATGGCTCATTGTATTATACTCGAGGGCTTGAAACTCTAAGCCACTGTTCCTCTAGTTTCTCACTTTGTTTCCCTAACCTGGCTCTTGGGTTTTGAATTTTCTTGTCTTAGCATATAATGAGGGTTTCACTCATGTACAGGCCGAGGCTAGGTTTGTACCCTTTCTGGAAAAAATGCATACAAAAATAAATCTTCATTTTCTTGCTCTATTTCTTGTATTTTGGGTACATTTTCTCACTACCAATGCAATATGTACTCATGCATTTACACTGCCTCATGCTATGATGAATGTCTCTGGAAAAACATGATACTACTCACTGTCTCCTATCATTACTTTGTTCTATTAGGAGCATCAAAATGTATGATTACAAATGATTACAAACCATCCTTCTAGGAATGTTTTCAAAATTGAATCATGTCAAAATGGTGAAATAGTGACTATGAATATCATTCATTTTATCTTGCTTTAATGATGATGTTGTCTTATATCCTCTGTTTAGGCACTAAACACATTGTCCATATGAATATACCTATTCTTGAACTCTTGCATCTGTGTTCCATTAGAATACCTTTGTTTTTTCTTTATAAGAACATATAAAAACTTCATGGCTTCCATTATGACCACATAGGGTTTCTCATTTTCTCAACTCACTTTTCCTAAAATGAGGACATCACTATCCTTTTTAGAGCACTACCTCCACACCAATATATTAGAGCTAGCATAATGAATGTCGCATCCAAAGTCTTGAAAAGAAAGAACATAGCTTTGTTGTCTTGATTAAACCTTGTGTGGAAAATGACAGTCATATCTTCCAATGGTTGTTATGTATTCCTTTCTCCTTGTCACTATCCTTCAACTCCTTATCCTTTTAGTATTTTTATATGATGTCACCACCAGCCTTTGTACTTGCATTTGAATATGGGAAGCTCTCCCTATGTCACTGTATATTCACTGTTTGTTGTCCTCATGTATACAAATGATCTTTTCATAGTTTATCATTCACTATTAGAGTGAAGCATGATCACTTATTCCTTCAATGTCCTCTGTGACAAGACTATTTATCATGCTAAGGATTCATTTCATGACTATTCATCTCTTATCATGTTCCACTTTGAGAAATTATTTTGTCATTCATGATAGTGAGGAAAACTTCACTATCATAGGTGATGAGATACATGTATCAAGTTGATGAATATGACTCTTTTACACTTCTCATCCCTCTTCAAAATAGAGGGCAACATGCTGGGCTCAACCCTTGTGGGAGCCCATTTCACTCCACGTGCTGAAAATTCAAAGGATAATGATCTAGCAATGAAATATTTCACCTATACTTACACAGTGAACAAACATGTTAGATAAAAATAATGAAGTACAACATATGATGGATGATGACAATCCTCTGCTTTTCTTGATACTTATCATGTTGCAAACTATTTCAATGCCATATGAGAATGAACTATATGTTTGTTAATGTTGCATATGTGGAGATTATGGGTCCCGAGCTCTAACAAAATCCTTCTCATCTCATGCAGGCATTTCTTGAGTAGCAGGTGAAAATAACCTTTGGAGCAATCAAGCAAGAGGGGACAGACAAGGATGCAACTTCAACCTGGGGTTCATCATTCAGGTAATGATGGATCCCTACTCTCTACATATGATTCTTTCCTTTTATATCTTCAAATGTATAATTTGTATCTCATTTTTTATTGAAATAGTTATTCCCATGGCTTGTGTGGGACACCATACATTTGTATTTATCAATAAAGACATCATTTATGCAAAATTTGTTCAATCTCTCTCTTGTATATAATTGCATGATGAAATACAATCTTCTTGATGTTAGTTTTAGGATTAGAAATGAAAGCAATCAGAAAATGCAACACATAAGACAATGAACACCACAAGATACCCTGGGAAAACCCTCCTACTCGAGGGAGAAAAACCTAGCAAATATATATCACTTATATATTTGAGAAATAAGAGCATAAATCTGCTTGCAACTCAGGCACAACACAATGCTGAATTTGATACAATGAATAATAGCACCTCTCTTGGATACGAAGATACAACATGAATATGTTTCCCCTTGAAATAAATATGTTGTAACAATATAATGATCTACTGCTCAACATGATGATTTTCTGCTCAAATGTGAACTTCTTCTAGGAGTACAAATGTGAATGAATGAACTTCATGATCAATGAGATGATCAACATCATGTATTTGTACAAAAAAATGTGACTCTTCATGAGGTCGGCTTCATTACAATAATTAAATAGGTCGGCCACATTAAGAAGCCGGCCCAAAATAAATAATAAAATATTTCCAAGTGAACCTCCTCTTCACTTTAATAAATGCAATAAATGAATAGTTGTTAGGCTATATGAAATTTATTGTTTGACAAGCAAGGCAGAAGTATGTAGCCCGAAGCTACAACATCAACACTCACTCTTAGCTAGAGAGGAATACTTCTGATACACAAGGTCATGAATTTCTCAGCATGACACTCACAATGGCTACACCCATATGTGAGAAGAGAACACATCACGGATTCACTCAATCGTGATATCAACCATCATGGATACTCTCATGTATGGTAAAGCATATGTGCACAAGTTCCCATCATGGAATCACTCAGCATGATGTCATCATATCAATATGATGTTCACCATGGCTACATCCAGAGGGTGAATAACACAAGTACAAGAAAACCATCACGAACTCTCTCACATGATGTTGTCATGGAGTCACTCAACATGACATCCACCATGGCTACTATAGAGGGTGAAAACAAGGGCTTTCACCTCAAATTTCTCTCATGGATAAAAATGCATTAGAGAAAATCACAGAAGATCACTGAAGCTGAGTCTCCCTCTCAGCTAGAGCTTCATTCTCCACAATTCCAAGATTGTCTAAAAATTACACAAACTTTACTCTGGAGAGGGGCTTGGTGAGAATGTTGGTCATCTTCTCATCAGTGCTAATGTATCTCAATTGGATTGCTTTCATCAATAACATATCTCTGATATAGTGGTATTTGATCTCAACATGTTTTGTTTTGTCATGAAACACTAGATTGACAGAAAGCTTCATACCACTTTGATTGTCATAATGAATGACAGTTGGCTCCAATGATTGTCCAAACAATCTTGCAAGGAGCTTATGAAGCCATACTGCTTCTTGAGCTACCACACATGTTGCAATGTACTCGGCCTCTGTGGTGCTTAGTGCCACTGAAGACTGCTTCCTACCACACCAGGAGATCATCATAGACCCCAAACTGAAGCAACATCCAGAGGTTCTCTTTCAATCAGCAACACACCCTGCCCAATCAAAATCGGTATAACCATGCAACTTCAAGTCCACACCAAAAGAATATCTCAAGCCATACCCAACTGCGCCATGCAAGTATCTCAAGATATTCTTTGTTGCAACTAGGTGTATTTTCCTTGGTTCACACATGAACTGTCTAAGTGCACTTATTGCATAGCAAATATCTAGTCTAGTATTGACTACATACATCAATGATCCAATCAACTACCTGTACATACCAAATTTGAACTAGTTGCAACCTCTTTCTGAAAATTGGTTTCCATAGGTGTAGACATGGATTTGCAATCCATCATACCAAATCTCTTCAAGATGCCTATTATATACTTCCCTTGACTTAGAATGATCTCATTAGGCCTTTTCCATACTTCTAAACCAAGGAAGTAATGCATATACTTAAGATCCTTCATTTAAAATTTAGAAGCCAACTCCTTCTTACATTTGATAATGAGGTGTTCTTCTCCAGTAAGAAATAGATCATCAACATAAAGGACCAAGATCAATTCTTTTCCATCAATTACCTTGAAGTACAAGTTTGAATCAACATCATTCTTGGAGAATCCCAAGCTCAGCAGGTATCGATCAATCCTCTCATACCAAGCACGAGGAGCCTACTTAAGGCCATACAAAGCCTTCTTCAATATGAAAAGATGATACTCCTTCCCATGAACCTCAAATCCATCAAGTTGCTCAATTTATACCTCTTCTTCAATTATACCATTTAGAAATGTTATCTTCCCATCCATCTAGTGTGACTTCCATCCTTTAGCCGCTACAATAGCAATGATAGTCCTGATGGAGGTATAACGAGCAACTGGAGCAAATGTTTCATCATAGTCTATTCCCTCTTTCTGAGAGAATCCTCTAGCCACAAATCTAGCCTTGTACTTCTCAATGCTTCCATCAACCACATGCTTGATCTTGAAAAGCCACTTAGAAGATACAACATATTTGCCTTTTGGTCTAGGTACAATGTCCCAAACATCGTTCTTGAGGATAGATTGATATTCTTCAGCCATAGCATCTCTCCATACTTACTGACTCAAAGCTTCCTCAACACTGGAAGGTTCAGACTCAATGATTTGACTCATTAATGTAACATAACTTGGAAACTGTTGTCATATTTTATTTTCTAGGAGCTGCAAACCTTTCTGCCTTTCTGCCTCCTACATTATTTGCCTAGCTCATAGAGGTCTTTTTTGACCTAGGACAATATCACTTGGACCATCAGTATGTTCCAAAAGTTTCAACTAGATCATCATCCTCTTCTGGTTCAGTAGAATCCCTCTAAATCTCCAAGTTCTTGCATCAACCTCTTGACCTCCTCGTCCAAGGTTGCCTCTTTTGGTTTGACAGACTCCCTCTAAAGGTTAATTCCTCCTTTTTGAAGAAACTAATCACAATTAAAACCTGAATAGGTTCTTCATCTTCGAGAGATGTCTTCAGCCACTGACTTAATCCCATGGCTTCCAGTTGTGTCTCCATTCTTCAGCTTATAAGATGCATCAATCTCTTCTTCTCTTGAAAGCAATCTCTTACGCTTCTTGGTCCATCCTAAAAGCATTAAGGAGAGATTACTAATAGTTCATAGAACTCAACTATCCTAAAGAGAAATACCAAAGCTAGAAGCATACATAATTTACTATCTCAATGTTATAGCATGAATTAATAACAACATAAAAATTCATGAACATTATTCAACCATGAAATACTTATCTTATTGAAATTAGAATCCTATATGCAAAAAATGAGGGATCGATGTCCTCAAACAATGATCACAATATCTTCTCTCCTCACCCTTTCAGTGGCGTTGATCACTACAAGTTAGCCCTTCACTTCAGCTAGTGATCGATGACTCCCGTGTCAGTGCAAATCAGTGCAGAGCCTCTTGTTACCTGTGGAGGGGTATTAGCCTCACTCTCTGACTTCTTCAATAGTTCACACATCATTCTCTATTTATTCATAGCGATCTCCAAACAACCTAAATTGGAGCTCAATGCAAACTCTTTACTTTGATTGCAATTGAATACCAAGAAATCTTCATCACCTTAATCATCCTTTGCTAAGTCCTCACCATACATATGTATCTATAATTATGCTCTAAGTGTTAATGATGACTTCTCCATCAATATGTTCAACTGTAATGCAATCCGTCGAAATGGGCACTATGACTACTCAACTTGCCTGATCACACAAAATTGGAGTTAAAATCTTCATGGGACTGGAACATTGTGTAGGACCATCACCTAATTTGCATGGACTCGATGACCAGACAACACAAAATATGATTCAAATAACCGATGTTAGATCTGCACAACTCAATAGATTGAATTTTACCCCAATTTTCAAAACTATAAAGAAAAGAATACTTATCTCTTAATTGGATTGAATAGCATTGGTAAAGAATAGGAACTACAGCCTCTGTTGTTGATTATTCTAAAGGTGAATACCATAAGTATTTCAAGAAGGAACTAAAATATCATGAGGCCATGCCACCAAAAAAATGGCTCCCCACACATCTCCAGTCTTGCATCAAAGCATGATAACTGTATGCATGTATATACTCATCTGTCACATTCAATCATCTGCAGCTTGATACCACAAAATATTTGAGTAGCGCACCTTCTCCATAATAATCATTCAGGATGAATTAAGGAAATGATAATGATTGCACGACTATGTGTCGCTCCAACACCCTCATTTCATTCAAAAAACAATAAGACCTGATAAAAAAATACTAGTTAAGTTGCTTGTATATCTATCGCATGGACTGAGCATCATATGAATAACCTTCAATGATAGCGATGGAAACTAAAACTGAAATTCATCAACCACTACATTTAAGGATTCAAGCTACTATCTAGCCATCTCAGGGGCTATGTCCTTCATTGTCATCATAAAGACTGCTTAACAAATCTGATCGGATCTTGACATAAACTCATTCTGATACCATGTTAGCTTTAGGATAAAAAATGAAAGCAATCAGAAAATGCCACATAATACAATGAACACCACAAGATACCCTGGGAAAACCCTCCTACTTGAGGGAGAAAAACCCAACAAATATATCACTTATATATTTGAGAAATAAGAGTGGAAATTTTCTTACAACTCAGGCACAACACAATGCCGAATTTGATACAGTAAATAATAGCACCTCTCCTAGATGCGAAGATACAACATGAAGATGTTTCCCCTTGAAATCAATCTTCTATAACAATATAATGATCTGCTGCTCAAATGTGAACTTCTTCTAGGAGTGCAAATGTGAATGAATGAACTTGATGATCAATGAGATGATCATCACCTTGTATTTATACAAAACAATGTGACTCTTCATGAGGTTGGCCTCATTGCAATAATTAAATAGGTCAGCCACATTAAGAAGTCGGCCCAAAATAAATAGTAAAATGTTGCCAAGTGAAGCACCTCTTCACTTTAATAAATGCAATAAATGAATAGTCGTTAGGCTATATGAAATTTATTGTTTGACAAGCAAGGTGGAAGTATGTAGCCCGAAGCTATAACATCAACACTTGATAATACTTTTTGTGCATATGAATGTAAATTTAAATAGAAAGCAATGTGCACCTTTTATCTTTGTTTTGCAAACACTATCTCAGCTCTAGCTGATTGAGCTGGAAGCTAAATTAGGTAACACTCCCAACATTTATTATTTAATTACTTCATCATTTCTAAACCCTGTCATACCACCATTGACTCCTATTTTGAATGATGGTGGTAACTCAATTTATTCACCCTTTTCTAATGCATGTCTTGATGATGATTGAGGTTCATTAGAATTTACACCATCCTTTTTTGGAGAATATAAATTGAACCCAAATCACTTTATAATTCCACAAATATCATTAACAAGTCCTATAGAAGATGCAATTCCATATACTTTTAGAGATGATAAAAATGACACATAACACTAATGCAGGTCTTGGCTACTGCCATTCATGATCTAAACTAAAATCTTTGTTAAATATAAATATGATTTATTCATATTCTCATTCATTTCCTCTTATTCATCCTGAACTCATTATGGACAGTGTAGATTCATTTATACCCCCTCTAGATTTTTTCTCTTTGGAAGAAGCTCTAATATATTTTCTAGGGGTATATTCCAATTTACCTTCCTATCACCAAGATATTAGATTCCCTTATTGCTTTAATCCTCAAGAATATTTTAATAATTCCATCATTATTTCTAATAAATTAACTTCACTTTCTAATATTGATAAGGATTTTAAAATCCCTTATCCTTCATAATGTAATACTTATTTTGGGAGATATTATTAATTTCCCTATGGATTCTTCCTTTCTAGATATAACAATTTAAATTGGGAAATACCTTTCTCTTGAGGAGTGTAGATCACATGAAGATCTCTTACATTCATTTCTTGATATCTTTTCCTAGTCATATGAGGATGTGCTTGGTATAGACCCTTCTATTGTGGTCCATAGCATAATTCTATATCCCAATGCTCATATCATTAAATAGAAAATCTGAAAGATGAATCATAAGGTTGTCTTAATGGTGAATACTGATATAGAAAAGCTTCTAAAAGTTGGATTTATTCATCCTATTGACTATTCACCTTGGATATAAAATTTTATTGTCATTTCCAATCTCAATGGTTGTACTTGTGTATGCATCAATTTTCATGATTTAAACAAATATTCTCTTAAAGATTATTTTTTTGCTTCCTAATATTGATATGATTTGACTTGACAACATGTCATACTTTTTTATGGATGGCTTCTCAAGATATAATTAGATCCTTATTAACTCAAAAGATCAATTTAAGACAAATTTCACTACCCCTTGGGGTACCTTCTATTATGTGATCATATTTTTTGGATTAAAGAATATTATGTTGATGATATATTAGCTAATTTTTTAACTAGACAAGATCACAGACCAATAATATGCATCTTATCTTTGAAAAAAATTGACTCTACAAAATGAGGCTAAATCCCCTTAAGTGTATCTTTGGTGTTGATAGTGGATTTTTCTTGGGTTTATCATCTCTCACCATGGAATAAAATTTGATACTAATAAAATAGACACTATTGTAAACATGTTTCTACCTAAAAAAAATTCTCAACATCATAGTCTGCAAGGGATGATCCAAGCCATAAGAAGATTTATTTCTCAATCGGATGATCCTACCCTTTACACACCTTCTTAAGAAGGATGTATGATTTAAATGGGATGAGAATTTCTATAAATATTTTGAATCCATTAAAATATATTTGAATAATCTTCCTATTCTAATACCCATTGTACAGTGATGACCTTCCCTCCTTTATACACATGCTTGATCTCATGCTTTAGCAACCTTATTGGCTCAACATGATGAAAAAAGTAAGGAAAGGGTCATATATTACATAAGTTTTATTTTAATTGATTATGAAATTAGGTATTTTTTATTTGAGAAATGATGCATTTCTATTATCTTTACAACAAAAAGCTAACAATTTATGTTCTCCATGCAAAAACTCATGTCATCATCAAGCTTCACTAAAACATTCATTCTCTAAAATTGATATTTCAAGAAGATTGGTTGTGGGTTATGTTATTAACAAATATTGACCTTAATTTTTTCTATCAAAAAGAAAGAAAAGGATAGGATATGGCTAACCAATTAGTTGACGCCCCTTCACCATATTTCTTTCCTAATCTACATTCTTTTCTTGATGAACACATTCTTTCCACATAAAATGATAATACATGGTAGATTTATTTTAATGGATCAAGATATTGAATTGGCTATAGAGTGAGAGTGATTTTAATTACACCCTCCAATAATCCACTTCCTCTCTCCTTCCATCTATATTTCCCATGTATAAACAACATAGATAAGTACAAAGCCCTTGTCATAGGCTTATGTACCTCTTTATCATTGAACATAAAACATATTCAAATATATGGTAACTCTCAATTAATAATAGATCAAATTACAATATCTTATGGCTAAACATGATAAAATATCTCAATATCATGATTTATCCTTATGTTTGCTAAAAACTTATTTTCATTCACTATTGACTCTATCTCATGTAAAGAGAATCATCACGTAGAAGTAATGGAAATTTAAACTTATATTACACGCTTTGATGATGTAGAAAATGACATCACTTTGTGATTAAATTGATCACTTTACTTTCTATTGTCTATAGCTCCACTCCTAGTAGTCTCAAGACTCTACTAATGTAGACTATGGATAATCGTATTCACACATTTATAATATTTAAATGATGGAAATTTTCCTAATAATTATTCTGAAAGTGCTCACATTTGTATTCAAAAGATTACAACATATTATATAATACTTTCTAAAATTATTTATTGATGATCTTATAATGGTATACGTAATAATTCTCAACTAAGTCAAAAATGTTTATTAGCGGGATCCTATTTACATTGTGCACATGTGCACTTTTTTAAAATTCAACCCCGGGTATTTTTTATTCAGATTTTGACATATTTGCATTATGGTTAATTACTTCGACATATTCACCCCTACAAAGGTTATATATTTTTGGGAAGGCTTCATTTGCAATATACATCATGTTTGGGGGTTTCTAATTACTATTGAAGGTTTCAATCTTTGTAATTTTGAAGATTTATCTTAGTTCATTACGGGGTTTCATTTCATCCTTGTCTAATTGTGTTGAAAAGGGTAAAATATACACATGCATCATAAAACATCTCAGTTGGCTTCAATTGTTACCACATTTGTATGGTCTAGTTCCCCCTCCAAGTACTACTAGTAAGAAATTTTCTTGGAATTGCAAAAGTGACCATGTCTTAGGAGTTATCGCTATCCATATTAATGATGATATTTTCAATGTTATTGTTTATTTTGAGTGTCCTCATACTCCTTGGCCTAAAATTGGTAGATATATGGAGATCTTGATACTCAACCATTCATAGATGATCTTGTTTCTGACTGTCTTGTGCCTCTTCATTTTTTAGAATGGATTACCTATGGCTATGATACTATTGTCACATAAAATTGTACCTTATTGAACAAAGGCTCAACATTCTAATGACACCATTAAAATGACACCAAGTTGTGGGAACTTGCAAATTGAGGTCAAGTATCTAGAGAAGGTTGACTTCCTCTTTTGATCTAAGTGTGAATTTGTTGGACCCACCCAATAGATGAAATCCTACTACTACTCTAATCTACAATCTCATAAGGGAAATAGGTTAGAAGGAATGCATGAAAGGGAAATGGAGTGATGTGCACCAAGATAGAAATTTGTCTCTTCTTGCTTCAAATGACACCATAAGCTAATACGATAACCAAAACACTCACTAGAACATGAAGGTAAATAAATTTTACTCAAACATTCAAAAGATTATAGTGATAAGTGGTTGAATCTCATTAACATAAAGCTTTAAAGCAATCTTTACAATGGAAAAATGTAATATATAGTGTCTACAAGAGAAAACCCTAGGGAAGCTAGAGAAAGAACCCTTAAAAAAGAATACAATTGTTGCTTTTATAGATCAAGCATATCTTAGATGTTTACAAACCAAACCTTGACCCTACAAGGGTTAGCGGTTAGAAGAAATTTGATCTAATCGGAATTGAGGTGATTAGTCCATTGAAATCTGTGTAGAAGATATGACTAGAAAATCCTGATGTGCATGTCATTCCTATGAATTGAATTCTCTATAAATGTAGAGAAGACAACTCCCACAAAATATGTCATGAAATATGCCCTATGACAAAGGATATCTCTGCCCCACATATAGGAGTATGGGTGTCTCTTCTACATTGAATATGGCATGGACAACTGTGAAGGATAATACCTACAACAAGAAAATCCAATCTTGGTAGTCGAAACTATTGCTCAGCCATTACTATAATAACTCTCATGAAATTGTGTGGTTAGTCGTTGATAGATTTGAATTTGAGCCATTTGATTAGAGATGGAGGGCTAAGATCAATGCCATGGGGTTACTTTAACAAGTTTAAAACGTGACCGTCAATCCTTATAAGTCGCAAGATCAACGAACCATGTGTTGGAAAGAGACACAGTGAATATCATTTGGTATTGTCATTGATGGAAACCCTAGTCAGTGATTAGATCCCCACATCATCATTTGATCCTATTGGCAGTTAGATTCCAAATAGTTAAGGAAGAACAAAGAATCCGACAGTTTTGTGTTCATTGATTCACTTGAAGATTTCATGTTAATATTTTGTGTTGCATATCTCAAGGAAGATTAATCAATGTATGCTTTATGTTATCCGCGAATCTCAATGCCTCATATTGATCTGTGTGTGAGTTGGAAGATCCGGTTGGTTGATTTTCTGCTTTATCAATACTCGAGCCGACTTCGTGAATGTATCATGTCGTAGATGATTGGGAAGTAATTATTTAAGTATTTTTGTGTTCAAGCATTTTTTTTTGTCCTAACTAAGTTGGGGGTGACCATTGTGGATGCACATTATACTTTACTCATGATTTGAGCCGACAGTTGTAAATATTTTTATGTCCTATTGATGCCGACATATGGGTGATTAATTCTTAGTTGTGGATATATATGACATCATTCATATCATTTTGATGTATGTATGAAGTGTGTTGATGCGAATTGTGAATAAGAGTAGAGAAGAAGAGCGATAATGCATAGTTCCACTTGTGCATAAAGGATTTGTGTTGTGAGTCTGATCAGAATAGAGAAAAATTGTAGAATCAGTCCGAAGGACATAAGATCGATTATTGAGCCTCACTGAAACTATAATCAAGCATATGTAGATGCTATTTTCTCAGTTCAAATTCTCATATGGTTTTAATCTGATTTTCTTTGTAAGACAGTGAGTCTTCTTTGAGCAATGAGCTCTAGGCAGTGCACTTGAATGCAAGTGCATTCCCCATATTGTAAACTTCATTTGAGTATACTCAAATCATATTATGGATTGGCCATCCACCGTGGTTTTTCCCCTAATAGGGTTTCCACGTAAAAACTATTGTGTTATGGTTTTGTGGTTGTTTTCTTTCTATCCTTACATATTTCTTTTGAATGAATGTTTTAAATGCTTGAAGAATAAGATCAATTAAGTTTAGAAATTGTTGAACACTGATTCACCCCCCCTCTTAGTGTTTCTTGATTCCAACAATTGGTATCAGAGCTAGTTCCTCTGAAGAAGAAGTCTAACAACTTGGTGAGATCTTGGAAAGTGTTTCAATGGATTCAAGTAGTCCTCAATGACAACTTATGGTGGCCATAGATGATCTTGATCAGTCAAAATCTGAAGTTCATAAATTGCAAGCAAACCTCACAGATGTTGAGAAATTCATTGAGTCGTTGAAAGATAAAATCAATAAGTCTAAGGAGAAGAGAAAGGAACTTTGTGATTAGATTAAGTAGAATAATATTAAAAGCATTGAAGATGAGAAACTGAGTCAAGCCTTGAAGGAAAAGATAGAAGAATGTGAAAAGCTTACCAGAGATAATACAGTCCTAAAACATGAAATGGAATCTATCATGATGAGGATGACCAAGGAGATTAAAGATAGGAAGAAGAATGAAGAGAACCTAGCACAGTCTCTAAAAGAAAAATATGAAGTATGTAGTCATTTGGACAATGAATTGGAACAATCTAAAAACAATGAGGAAGCACTTGAAAAATAGATTGATGATCTTAGAGATGAACTTGCTACTGGAAACGAGTACAAATAAAAGTTCAAAGTTAGCTCAGCCAAGCTTGATGAACTAATTAACAGTCAGAGGACAAATGGTGACAAGCGAGGTCTTGGTTATGAAGAAGGAGAAAGTTCCAAATCCAGGCAAAGGAGACCTTGGTAAGAAAATCAGAGAAAAAGAGCTGGAAGAAATCCGGTAAGACAACCTAATGCTCAAAGATTCAATGGTTACTATTTTACCTGCAATAAATTTGGTCATATGGCTTCTCAGTGTAGAAACAAGATGAATCAAAGTGGTCCATCATTCTCAGGTCAGTGGTTTAATTACAATAAGTTTGGTCACAAGTCAAATGAATGCAGAAATGTGACGAACAACTTTCGTAGAAATAGGGTGATCCCACAATACTAGTTTACAATTTTTGGGAAAACTAGACACTGAACTGATTTTTTTAACTAAATCTTCACTTTCGGGCCCCTATAGCAGCTAAACCATGAGGAATTTGAAGAGGATGCAAACTAGTGATTTGTGAAGTTTTGTCTATAAATTCTAAATATGTTTTTTTCAAAAAATTTGGAATCATATTGCATTTTTTTTCATCTCCTTCAAAAACTAGTTTTTATTAGTAAACAACATTTTTAAGGAGTGAAGCTCACCATATACAACATAATTTTTTTTTGGATGAAAGATAAAATTCTATTTTTTTTGAATTTAGATTTGTAAGTACAATATATAACCAGTTCATTTGGTTTCATACTGTTTTATTAAATATATTTTCCTTAATCAAGTTTCGAAGTCAAACCAATTACAATTCAGACATAAGCGGACTGTATACAACATTACTTTTTCTGTATGTATCAAAATTCAATTTTATTTTATTTAGTGGATCAAGGACATCAATACCCATCTTGAACATATTTTCAAATTTTTTTTTTGATAATATTCTATTTTTCCACATGTGCAGAACAAAGAGCTTGATTTTTGATGAAAAACCTACATTCACAAGAAATAAAAAATAAATATAATAATCAAATTTAATTTAATGAAAATTATGCTTTTTTGGAAGCTTATAATAAGGACTACATACTTACAAAAAATAAATTTTAAATGAATTCATTTGATCCCCCAAAAGTTAAATCAAAAGTGTTTTTTTATCAGCATTTTGATAGGTGTAAAGGAGACTCTGTTATAGGTATGGTTTAAAACTAGTGGGATTCTATCCAAGGGGGATTGGTCTAAGGTGGTTTGATCAAACTCTCTTCAATTAGAATCCTTTAAATGGAACTTTTCAAGGCTTAAATTATTATATTTTCTAAAAATATATGATTTCAGCAAAAATCGGGATCTCCCAGAAAGTGTAAACCACTATTGTGGTAGCACCCAATATCAGATGTTATACATGCAATAGACTCGTCCATACTACTAACTTTTGTAGATCAAAAGAAAATTAGTGGAACAATTGGTCTGGACAAAAAAATGTTGTGTGCTATAACTACAACAAATTTGGTCACATTACTAGATTTTGTTGGAATAGAAAAGGTCTAGTAAATCAAAGGAGAAACATGTAGAAGGATGTTAAGGGAAAAGGAAAAGTCACCACAGATGTAGTTAGGAAGAAAATAACGAAGAAATGGTTGAACAAGAGTCCCTCTAATGAAAAAAATGCACTATCACCATAACCTGCTTCTGGTAGTTCATCCAGGAATTAGTTTTAGGTATTTGGCCTAGGCGGAGCTATCAAGAAAATCTCTTAACCCCCTGCCAGTAAATGACACCAAGATGTGGATAAGTTCATTAAGTGCATTGATTCCCTACATATGTTGTTAAAACTATTGGAGAGAGTATTATGTAGTATTGGAGGTACGCAAAAGAATTATATGTTACAGCGCATGGAAACAGGGTAACTGGATGAGTTAGGGTAAAAGCATTTATTCAATCAAAAAGGGTTAAGTGTGCAAGTGATAAAAGGTCATTTCTATCCTTCATTTGTCACTTTCCATTTTGGAGAAAAGAATTTTGGAGAGATTTGAGGCGAACCTTGGCGAGTTGAGGCAAAATTCAAGTGCGAAGGAGCTCTCAACAATCAATCTACTATCCGACAGAAAGGTATTTATCAGCAAAACCTGTAAAATTTTGAATTGGTGAATATGGCTACTCCATTGGTAGTATAATTTAAGGAAAAACCCCATCCCAAATTCAAATGGCATCCCTTCAATTCTATTGAGACCGACCCATCAGGAGCTTTTTCATTTGTTCCATACGACATCTTAGACATTGAAGATAATAGGGAATATATTCACGCTAACATTGAAGAACTAGGAAGCTTGCAGCTGCTGAATTTGTATAACAATCACATTATAGGAGAAGATTTTTGTGTGAAGCCAAAATTTAAAACCCTAGAAGAAAATAAATTTACATAGATTGTTAAATTACCCGTGTTTGAAGAGACTGAATAGGTCTATTACATCTTGAGTCAAGTTCATGATGAATTCACGTGGTTAAGTATACCCTTCAAGATTACAAAGCAGGTTATCAGTGTTGTAACAGGTCTAAATTCTTCTAGTGGATTACTGATTCTGAAGTCCGTAAAGAATCAAATGGTGACTGATGCAACAAGCTCAAAATATGGTTGAAGAGCCATGAAAATTGAGGTAGATGTGAAAGTTGCATCAATGATCATTGGGTACATGATATATCACTCAAGTCAAGACAATTCTGTGTTTGGTACAACAATTTATGCAGCTTATCAAATGGTAAAGGAAATTCAGACTATGATCTTTTTGAATTGCTCAGGAGTCAGCTGTTGGAAAATCTGGGTAGGATAAAAATGGACAAGAAAGATTCCTTCAAGTATGGTAGCTTTCTGTTATGTTTATTCTTTTATTTCATGAAGAAGTTCCAAGTGTTGGGAAATTTCATTGGCAAGGTGATCAGCTAGTAGCTATTCAAATTAGAGAGATGTTGTATGGGATTGGAAATAGTCAAACTAGAAGAACTGCAATCTGGGGATATTTAAAAAAAATCAGAATATGATGCATGCCAGAGAAAGAATTCCTACCTCTATTGTGGAAAAATATAAGGATACTATATCTTTCATGGTAGATATTGATCAATGCATGATGGAATCCATTGATCCCAGAATAGTCTGGATCATGTCGATGGGCTATGAAGTTGAACATCACATTCTAGAAATGTATGCAGAACATTTATTGAGCAAGCCTCTAGATCCATCAGAAGAGAGATTTGGTACTTATGCAGAAAATAATATGCAGGTACACAATGAACTCAGAAAACCTGTGATAGTCAGAAGAGTTAAAAAATAGGTGGAAGTCCTAGCAAAAAGTATGGGCATAGTGGCAAAACAATTAAAATAAGCTAGAAGAAAAAGAGAAGAAGCTGAAGCAAAAAAAGAGACAGCAAAAATTGAATTTGTTGGTCTGAAAACACCATCTTCTCGAGCTAGGTCAACTAGAAGCTCTACATCCCTATCCACCCATGTAGCTGAACCAATCCCTATGAAAACTCAATCTAAGGGATCCGGTAAAGAAGGAAAAAGGAAGAAAAATAAAAGAAAAAGAGTCTATGTGGCAGTCTTTGAGGATGAAGAAACAAAGTCTGATGAAGGAGTTAGAGAAATCAAGCATCAAGGTACTAAGGTAGCAATAGTTACTAAAAGAAATCCCTCTGGTGGCGATGACCAAGCAAAGAAACAAGAAAAAATTGACCAACCAAGTATGTCAGTAGAAGAAGTTGAAAAAGCTCTGGTTAAGGATGGGAATCTCAAGCCACTTTGCAAATGGTTTGAATATTTTGATAAATCTGGCCAGAGAACACTTGAGGAGGCAACAATAAAGCATTTGAATATTTTCAATAAATTTCTTATTGAAATAATGCCTAACTTACCTAAAAGCTTATATGAGATTTTGGAGATGAGAAGAGTAAATGCGAGATCAGAAGAAGAGCAAATGAGAGAAAGAATTCTTGTTGAGTTGTGTCTAGTAGTATCTATGGAAGAATTGAAGTCAATGCTAAATAAAGCCAAAAAGGAATTCAAGAGAAAAACAAGAGTGAATAAGCTCATGATTGGTCAAACTAAAGAAGTTGCAGAAGAAACTGAACAAATTTTGAGAAAATTTTTGTTAAGCAACAAAATTGATGTTGTCCCTAAAGGAACACATGACGATTCATCTGGTCTGGCAGAAGAAGAAGTAAAACAAGATACAAATGAGGATATTCAAATTCCTCCTGAAGTGGACATTATAGAAATACCTATGGAAATTGAAGTTCTTGAAAGTGTATCGGTTGAGAAACTAAGATTTTTGAAGATAAGCAAGAACCTACAGCTGAGGAAGCAGTGGTTGAAGAAAAGAAAGTTGATGTGAAAGAAATTCCAAAGAAAACAAGAGACATTACAGAGGCAGTGAAGAAATTTTTGGTAGAACAAAAAGAAGATTTTGATCTTGAATTGGTTGGAGGTCCTATCGACAATCCACCTTGTCTCCAATTCACAAAATGAAGGTAACATCATTTTCCCAAGAAAAATCTAGAGAAGAACTACTAAAGCCCCACATTGAGGATAGTGAACTCCTAAATCTTGCATATAGAGTTCTGGAAAAGATAATTCCCACTCATGTCAAAGATCCAATTGGTTCCTCCTCTAATGAACTAAAGAGGCTCATCAACTCTGTAAGTGCTCATTTTGAGTCACTTGAGAAATCATCTATGGTTAAAGTTCAAAAGGAATTTGATGCCAAAAGATTAAATGGGCTGAAAGAAATGATAACAAAGGATAAAACTCTGTTAGCCACCTGTGTGAAAAATATCCAAAATTCTCTATCCGAAGGTGGAAATATTTACAAGTCAAGTTTGTCTTTGACAAAATTTACTAAGGTAAATGAGAAAAAGGTTAAGGATCTCAAAAAATGGCTAGCTACTACTTCTGAAAATTTTGATCCTTTAACTTGTCGTGTTGGAAAGTTAGAAGGTGAAGTGATATCTTGGCTTGAAAAAATAAAGAGCTTGAAGCATGAAAATGACATAATTGTTGCAAGAGCATGTGGACTTAGAGGCCTAATTGGCCCAAAGATAGAAATAATTTCAAGTGCACTAAAAGAAGTTGAAGATGCAAAGGCAGTTGATGATCCATTAAACCTTGAGTCTACAGAGACACAATCCTACATGGTTTGTGGTCACATAAAAATATTGGAGAGTCTCAAAAGGGTTTGGGACACGAATTTGACTCTGTTGATGAAAGATTTTCTAGATATTTTCAAGTTTATGTAAGCCAGTTTGTACATAAGAAATTTGTTCATAACAGTTTTGTTTGATTTTTTTTGATATGCGAATTCCTGCCTTTTCCATTGATGTCAAAGGGGGAGAGTAGTAGAGTGAAAAATGCATAATCATCTCAGGGGGAGAATTGTGTTTTGGAGAAGAGTTTGGTTTTTGAAATTTTGGGTAGTGTAATTGATGTTGGTACTGATCCAACACTTAGTCATTTTTCACTAAGTGTTGCCATCAATGCCAAAGGGGGAGATTGTTGGCAAGAGACACTGTGAACATCATTTGGTATTCACTTATGGCAACCCTAGTCAGTGATCGGGTCCGCACATCATCATTTGATCCTACTGGCAGTCAGATTACAAACAGTTAAGGAAGAACAGAGCATCCGACAGTTTTGTGTTCATCGATTCACATAAAGATTTCATGTTAATATTTTGTGTTGCGTATCTTAGGGAAGATTGATCGATGTATTCTTTATGTTATTCCTCAATCCTAGTGCCTTGTATTGATCCGTGTGTGAGTTGGAAGATCTGGTTGGCTAATTTTTTGCTTTATCAGTACTCGAGCCGACTTCGTGAATGTATCATGTCACGGATGTTTGGGAAGTAATTATTTAAGTATTTTGGTGTTTGAGCATTTTTTTTTTGGTCCTAACTAAGTTGTGGGTGACCATTATGGATGTGCATTATACTTTAGTCATGATTTGATCTGGCAGTTATAAATATTTTTATGTTCTATTGATGCTAACATATGGGCGATTAAGTCTTAGTTGCGGATATATATATGAGATCGTTCATATATTTTTTATGTATGTATGAAGTGTGTTGATGTGAATTGTGAAGAAGAACAGAGCAGAAGAGTGATAATGCATAGTTTCACTTGTGCATAAAGGATTTGTGTTGCGAGTCTGAGCAGAACAAAGTCGAATTGCAGAATTAGTCTGAAGGATAGAAGATCGAGTATTGAGCCTCACTAGAACTGTAATCAAGCATATGTAGATGCTTTTTTCTCAGTTCAAATTCTCAAATGGTTTTAATTTGATTTTCTTTGTAAGGTAGTGAGTCTTCTTTGAGCAGTGAGCTCTAGGCAGTGCGCCTGAATGTAAGTGCATTCCGCATATTGTAAACTTCATTTGAGTATACTCAGATCATATTATGGATTGGCCATCCACCATGTTTTTTCCCCTAACAGGGTTTCCACGTAAAAATTCTTCTTTTATGGTGTTGTGGTTGTTTTCTTTATGTTCTTGCATATTTATTTTGAATGAATGTTTTAAATGCTTGAAGAATAAGATCAATAAAGTTTAAAAATTGTTGAACACTGATTCACCCCCCCCCCTCTTAGTGTTGCCTGATTCCAACACCATGTGATTCCTAAGACTAAAACCTTTTAAATCTCCCCCAAGAGATAAAACATTGTGAAGGAGCAATGTGCTCCAGTCACAAAGCGCCATGTAGCTCTCTATCTCCTAGCTTTACACCGCCTAATGTATTTCTGCTTTGTGCTGAATAAATAAATTTGTGTTGTGAAGGAACAATGTGCTACAATGAGACCTGGACACACCTCACCATCCACTAGATCTACCACTCAATGCATTCCTACCTCATGCTAAAAAAGAGAAAATGTGTTGCAAAGAACTTATGTGATGAAACACAGCTTTGACACCTATCCAAGATCCTAGAAGACTATTATCAATTCAATCTTGATATGTGCTCCTCATCATAAAATATGCTACAAAGGGGAATTACGATGCAATATGAGACTACCACCTATCCACACTTTTTTTGCTATTGCTTTGTGCATTTTAACTTTGTGCAATCCTAATGAAATTGTGATGTGTTGAAGTGATGCGCTGAAACATAATTTTGACACGTGTCCTACGAGCTTGGGAATTCACAAGCCACCACTCAATGCAATTTAGTTATGCATTCATAAAGTAAAAATATGATGTGAAGATCAAATTTGATGTAATGAAAATGTTCCACATGTCTTAGGCAAGGTAGGCCCTTGGAACTTAAGTGAGGAAATTTTTCACTTGCGCATAGAGTTGTTTTAAAGAGGGGACACACTTAGGAACTAAGAAGAACACAACTTTAATAGAGGCATGTAGACCTTAGGAACTAGCATAAAATATTTAAATTGAGCACATAGGGATAACAAAATGACAGGTGACTAGATCGAGGGAGTTGATAAATTAATGGAGATCAATGACATACATTACAACTTAGGAGACCGAAAACTAGCTATATGAAGTCAATGAAGCTTTAAAACAAAAGTAAAATAGGCACATGAATATGGGATATTCAAACTTCGAGAATATTTTGAAGGCTTCGTAAAAAATCAGAGGGTGGGAAGAAGACCTACCTCTTATCATAAAGATAAGATAAGGCATAACCTAGAAGCTCAATGCCCAATTTTTGAAAATTTGACACGGCCAAATTTTGAAGGAATCCATCAGGGGTCAAAGAAAGGAATAAAGTGAAAATTCAAAGGCCTGATGCCCAAAAGCTGAAAGGAGATTTCAGGGATTGGGGATGAAAAGGATGGTTTAAGATCTAAGAATAATAAAAGAAAAGAAGGAAGGAGATAGAGGAAAATTTTGATGCCCGACGATCAAAAGATTGGGACAGTCGAATTTAGAAATGCCTTGTTGGGGCTTCAAGATTGGAGGAAATAAAAAAAGGCTTATGAAGAGAGTGATAAGGTTTGAAGGGTAAGGCTGATGAGCGAAACTCGAAACACTTAGCAGAAAAAAGGAAAGAAGAAGTGAAAGAGATGGAGGATCGGGATCGATGGAGAAATCATGTAGGAAGAGAGGTAAGCGAAAGTCCAAAAAATAAAAACCTTGGAACTTAGCCAATTTTAGGACCCCTCAAGGAAAACACCTGCAATATGACCCATGGAGGATCTCTCAGATTGGTTTTCAATGATGGGTCATATAAGGGTGGCATGAAATGACAACATTTTGGTGATTTCTATGGGATAATTGTCTACTAATCTTGGAATCTAGGGGCCTTGTCAATCCATTGGGAACAGAGTCAAGGGGAAAACTTCAACAACTAGGCCTCTCAAGAGCAAGACAAAACATGTGCAGGTTGTACTCGGATGAAAGAAAGAACGCTAGGAACATGCATTCCCTTAAGAAGAATGTAGGGTATGCAGAAGCACTTCATGGAAATTAAGAACACCTAACTAATATGTACATAATTTTAACAAAAAGAAAAAAAAAATCCTTTGTTAAAGATGACTCTTCTAAAGGAGTTGATCTCCCTCAGACCATAGTTTCAAACTTCACCTAGCTGCAACCACTAAAAAACTTTGCCTGCATGCAAGGGACTACACAAAATGCCTGTAAAGTGAAGGATTACCTCACTGTAAATTTTTTTGTTGCAGGGGAACCATATGGTGCAAGCGTTAGATTCATCTGACACTAGTACCTTAGGTGAACATATATAGCAACATGGGTGAAATTTTATGTAAATAGGTCAACCTCCAAGAGAAAACCTTTTGTAGAGAGAAGAGAACTCTCCTCGCAAAAGGATGAGCCATTACTATAATTGTTGGCCTCCTCCTCACATGAATTGAAACAAAAAGAGAAAGTTTCTAGCTCACATGGTGATGCAAAGTATACCAAGCTCATTTGTTGGTATACATACGAAAGACCTTCCTCATGCACCTCAAATGAAAATCTTTGAAGCTTAGGCATACTATCAAATTGAACGATAAGAGCATCACTCTCCTAGCAGATATGTGGTTTCTCAATGGTGGGATTTTTAGTATGTTGGTTCCATGTGAAACATTCTAACTCAGTCACATTATCCCTAATGTCAAAGGTCACATATTCATCTTGAATGAAGACCTCATACTCAACATTGCTACATTCAGGGAGAGCAGAAAGCCAACAAAAATCATAATTACTTGTATTGATGCACACTTCATTAACACACACCTTAGATTTGTGAGACACTTTAGGTGAAGAACTGAATTCTCAAGTTGTCTCTCTATATTTATTTCTTCTTGGTAGCTAGTTGCAATGATATCAAACTTTTAGCATGAAATGGATGTCACATCCTTTGCTACCTCAATCTCACCAATGTGTTGCCCACAAAGATCCTCTTCTGGGGGTGAATATATGACATCTAATCTTGAATTAAAATATTATATGTCATCCCAAAAGAGGTCCTCCACCTCGGAATTGTAGAGCTCAACAGATAGGGAAGCCTTCTCTGCTATAACAAACGTTAAATGGGTATGTTGTTGTTGTTGCACAACCTTGGAGTTTTCTTCATCCATCAAGCTAGACCCAAGCTACTTAGAGGCCTCTACTACTTTAGGTATAGGTGATCTCTCCTCATTTTCAATAAAATAAGGGAGGACATCAAAAGAGAGGATTGAATCCTCTACTACATCAATTTTCTCCACCTTTTTAATGTCTTGTTGTTGCAATTGGTCATATTCAACTATTTCTTGCAGTAGACCAAGACACTCATTGTCTCAAGCACAAGAAGGCTTCTTAGCAACAACCTCTTCACCTTCAACTTGGATCATTTCCTCTTTTTTTCTTCTGACCAATTAGGATCCCAAATGATAAGTCCACCCTTGTATAGTGAAATAGTAATGGGGGGATCAAAATAGTCATAAAGGCATTGAAAATATTGTGGAAGCTCTAGAAGGGGCTTCTCAACAAGAGAAAAAGGTTGAGCCTCCTCAGAGACAGGCTCCTGTGAAGAATGAAGGCTTTCAAAAATTGGGATCTCCAACATGAAAGGATATGTGCTTGATGACTCAAGAGGTTCAATGGGAGTTTCAAGGGACTAATTGGGATTCCTAAAACTCACAAATTTATTCTTACATACCTCCTATAGAACAAGTTGTTCTGGTATAGCTAGAGGGCTAATGGAAGTTTCAAGAGGCTTTTTAGGGCTTCTAAAAGTTACAAATTTGTGCTTATGTACCTCCTCCTTAGTAGGTTTCTCTAGGATAGCTAGAGGGTTTTTCTTGAAACTAGGCACACAAGGGGCTACCTGAGTCTCAGGCCTTTGTGCTAGAGCAAGGGCAAGAGCAAGTTTCTCTTGCCTAGTACCATCTTGTCTTGTTGTACACTCTTCTTGCTACCTTCTTTGTGCCTCCATTTTTTGGTCATACCCCCACTGAGTTTTTTTCTTTTGTGGTTGAGAATGATTTTAATGGATAAGCTCATTTTGTTGTGGGAAATAATCTTGTTTCCCTTGATAGGCTTGCTTAGCCCACTCCTCTTGTTGTACTCCCAACTCTTGTTGCTCCCAAATCTCAACCAGTTGTCTATTGAGATCCCTCAACATGCATGTGAGTTCACTCATTTTTGTATTATTGACATTCTGGGGCTGAAAGGGAGAGTAACAAGGCTGATTTGCAACATAGTGAGCTTCCTAGGGATGCTAATAGGAATGTGTAGGCTACCAAGAAGGCTGAGGAGGGGAGTGGGTGGTAAGAATTTTGAAAGGATTGGTAACCCACAATAGCAGGGCTCTGTGAAATGAAAGGGGAGGCATTAATACCCTAATATGGTTGATGGAGAGGAGCAAGGTTAGCACTTTCATGAAATGGGAGAGTATAAATATGGTTTCCACTATAGTTTGACATTTTTATGGATGGAAAAGTAGGAAACACCTTTTTTTTAATTTAAAATAAGAGTAGAGGACTATCCAACCAAAGATCTTGGGTACATACCAATAGAGTCAGCCAAAATGGATATTTACAAAGTCACTAGGTGCTTGTTTAATGCCTCCAAAGGTTTAAATGTTGAGGAATACACCAAATCCATCAACATAATGATTTCTATGGTCCCACTGGGTATACCAAAAATTATGGTGCGGCTAGTGGGGTGAATTTGGGTTGCTTGAACTAAAAGATTTATCTCAAAGTTGTTATGGTGTTTCAAGATATGCCTCCAAATACAAGTTGCACTGGAGAAAACACCAAAATATTTAGTGTAATGATTTTTATGGTCCCATCGGGCATTCCAAAAACTATGGTGTGACTAGTGGAGCGAACTTAGGTTGCTTGAACTAGTAGATTTATCTCATAGTCACCATGGTGTTTGAAGATATACCTCTAAAGAAGAGATGCACTAGAGGAAACACCAAAATCTTCAGTGGAATAATTTTTATGGTCCCACTGGGCATTCCAAAAATTGTTGTCACATAAAACTACACCCTACTAAATAAAGACAATGTTCTAATGACACCATTGAAATGACCTCAAGGTGTGGGACATTGCAAATTGAGGTTAAGTCTCTAGAGAAGGATGAATTTCTCTTTTGATCTAAGTGTGAATGTGTTGGACCAACCCAACACATGAAATATTACCACTACCTTACTCTAACAACTCACAGGGGAAAAGGGTTAGAAGGAATGCATGAAAGGGAAATGGAGTGATGTACCAAGATATAAATTTATTTCTTCCTACTTCAAATGACACCATAAACCAATAAGATAATTGATAAACTCGCTGGAACATGAAGTTAAATGAATTTTACTCAAACATACAAGAGATAACAGTGATAAATGGTTGAATGACATTAACATAAAGATCATAAGCAATCTTTATAATGAAAGAATACAAAATACAATGCCTACAAGAGAAAAAGCCTAGGGAATTCAGAGGAAGAACCCTTAAAAAAGAATACAAGTGTTTCTTTTATAGATCAAGCATATCTTAGATGATTACAAACCAAACCCTAACCCTACTAGGGTTATAAATTAGAAGAAATCTGATCTAATCATAATTGAGGTGATCAATCCATTGAAATCCATGTAGAAATTATGCCTAGAAAATCTTGATGTGCACATCATTCCTTTGAATTGAATGCTCTATAAGTGTAGAGAAGATAACTCTCGTAAAATCTACCATGAAATATATCTTGTGACAAATAGGATATATTTTCCCCACATAAAGGAGTATGGGCATCACTTCTACATTGAATATGGCATGGAAAATTGTGAAGGATAAGCCCTGCAACAAGAAAATCCAATCCTGGTAGCTAGAACTATCACTCAACCATTACAACAAGCACTCTCATGAAATGGCATGGTTAACTGTTGATAGATTTGAATTAGAGCCATTTGATTAGAGATGGAGGGCTCAAATCAATGCCCTAGGGTTACTTTCACAAGTTTAAAATGTGGTTGTCGATCTATATAAGACATAAGATCAATGGCCCGCATGCTTCCTTAGACTAGTAAAAAAACTTGTAAATCACCCCCAAGAGAGAACTCATTGTGAAGGAGCAATGCACTCCAATCACAAAGTGCCACGTAGATCTCTATCTCTTGGCTCTACATCGACTAGCGCATTTCCACTTTGTACTATAGAAATGAATTTGTGATGTGAAGGAAAAATGTGTTGCAATGAGACTTGGAAACACATCACCATCCGCTACCTCCATCTCTCAATGCATTCCCACTTCACACTAAAGAATAGAAAACATGTTACAAAGGAATTCTATGATGAAACCCAACTTTGACACTTATCCAAGATCCTAGAGGAATATTCTCAATGTAATCTTGCTATGCACCCCTCATCATAAAATGCACTCTAAAGGGGAAATATGATGCAATATGAGGTTGTCACATGTCCACACCTTCTTTACTATTTCTCAGTGCATTTTAACTATGTACAATCCTAATGAAATTACAATGTGTTGAAGTAGTGCATTGAAACATAATGCTGACACCTGTCCTCTGGGCTTGGGAATTCACAAGCCATTGCACAACACAATTTATCTATGCACTAAGAAATCAAGAATGTGATGTGAAGAATGAATGTGATGCAATGAAAAGGTTCCACGTGTATTAGGTGAGGCAGACCCTTGGAACTTAAAGTGAGGGAATTTCACACATGTGCATAAAGTTATTTTAAAGAGGGGACACACTTAGGAATTGAGAAGAACATAACTTTAATAGAGGTATGCAGACCTTAGGAACTAGCATAAAATATTTAAACCAGGCACATAGGGATAACAAACCAATAGGTGACTAGGTTGAGGGGGGCAATAACTTAATGGAGATCAATGACATATGTTGCAACTTAGGAGACCAAAAAATGGCTATAGGAAGTCAATGAATCCTTAAAACAAAAGTGTAATGGGCCCATGAATATTTAGGGTTTATGAAGGGTTTTGGGATATTCAGACTTAGAGAATATTTTGAAGGCTTAGTCAAAGATCTGAGGGCGAGAAGAAGACCTACCTCTTATCATAAAGATATGATAAGGCATAAGTAGGAAGCTCAATGCTCGAATTTCAAAAATTCGACACTTAGCCAAATTTTGAAGGAAGCTAATGGGGGTCAGGGAAAGGAAGAAAGTGAAAAGTCAAAGGCTCGATGCCCAAAAGTCGAAAGGATATTTTAGGGATCAAGGATTGGAAGGATGGTTTAAGAGCTAAGAAGAATAGAAGAAGATAAGGAAGGAGATAGAGGAAAATCTTGGCACTCGATGACTGAAAGATCGAGACTTAGGAAAATTTGGAAAGGCCTAATCGGGGATTTAGGATCGAAGGAAATAAAAAAGGCTTATGAAGAAAGCAACAAGGGTTGAAGGGTAAGGCTGATGGCTGAAACCCAAAACACTTAGTAGAAAAAAGAAAAGAAGTGAAAGAGATGGAGGATTAAGAGTGATGGAGAAAGCATGTCAGAAGAGAGGTAAGCGAAAGTCTAAAAACCTAAAACATTGGGGCTTAGCCAATTTTAGTACCCCTCAAAGAAAAATTCATGCAATATGACCCATGGAGGATCTCTCAGATCAGTTTTCAATGGTGGGTCATACAAGGGTGGCATGAAATGACAAAAAATACTATTTAGGAGTTTGAATATTTGGAGTACTTTGAATCTTCAGATGAGGATGATGAGGTTTCTTCAGATACTCCTTCTCCTTTAGAGACAGTTGTTGATCCTTCACCTTGAGTGGATTCTTGTGCATATTCATTTATTGAGGCTCCCACCATTCTTGTTCAACAAGACCATTCATATTTGTTTGGTGATTCATTGAGAACTTCCTATTATTCATTCCAACAGGTATCTAAATTTCTTCCTAATTGGGATTCCTATTTATCAAACATTACATCCTTGTTTGTGGAGTCTCACATTTCAGATTTGGAGGACACATTTAAGGGGTTATCTCTCCTCTATGATGATATTAATTACACTACCATTGTTAAACCATCATTGTCTTTGAATATTGTTCAACATCAATTTCCACCTAGTCCCAGTTTGTCAGCTTCTTCATTGATTCAACATGTACCTAATTTGATTATGGCTTCATCATCTTCATTGGACAAGGATACACATGAGCATAATTTATGTAGGAGTTGAGAAAATACAACTTCACAAACCCCGAAGATCACCTGCATGCAAATAACCTGTCACAAAAGAAGAGATGGAGACAAACAAGCAAGGGTTCTTTGAAAACTGAAAATATATATATCAGAGAGAATGAGAGAATGAATTGATATGAAATACAATGGGATCAATCCTTATAAAAAGGAGATCATGCAAACCCTAATAAAACCCTAATAGGAAAAACCCTAATAGAAGCCCTAATAGGAAAACATTTAATAATTAATATAATTATTAAATGTCACTTTTTGCAAACTAACATGAAATCTTAAGAAGGGAATAAAGGTAACTTAATCAACATAATTAAGTTAAGACCTTTACTCTAACACCCCCCCTTAAGATGAGCAACAATGCAGCAACAAACGAATGCAAGAAAGCAAAGGTAACTACAATGCAAGAAGGCAAACATGAGTCCCGACAACTAGGCCAGATCAGGTACCCAAATACAACCAAATCTCTGTAAAGAGGAGAAAATAGAGAAAACCTCATGGGAAAAAGCTCTACTCCAAAAAGAGATGTAGAAGGCCAAGAAGAAGAACATCACCGAAGCAGAAGAAGTTGCAAACAACTGTCGATAGATGACTGCTATGGTGCTGAAGAACCTCCACTGAAGATGGAAGATCCCTTCCAAGGCGAAACCAAGGAAGAATTAGCACGAATAGTATAATACCCCCCCATAATGTTGAACTGGGAGAGCCTGACAAATCCACTGAAATGATGTGAAACACCCTGTAGTGTAGGAAGGAGAAGAAACATCTGAAGGTGCACAAGATAGCACCTACAACCGAAAAAGTGGTGTGCAAAACAAAGCACACATGCATGAGGCTGGAATCATATGGATCCATTGTCGTCATGGAGGGACACTCACCGGATAAAGGTGTGATGGCAAACAAAAGCAAACTACACAACCCCCCATGGTATGGATTCACTGTCGTCGTGGAGGGACACTCACCAGACAAAGATGTGATGGCAAAACAAAGGCAAACTACACAACCCCTCATGGCACTTTATAATAACAGTGCGAGTACAAAATATGGCACAACCTTATGTGCAAAATCCCCAAAAATACATGTACAATAGTGTGACACTTTATCTTAGTGTGTTTACATAAAAGATAGCTTACAAATGATGCTCAAAAATGCCCTCAAAGGACAAAATGATGGAAATACATGAAGAACAACCAAAAACAAAAAGTTTCCAAGAGCAAATATGTCCAGGTAATCCACTAGAGTGTGAAAACACAAATAACTGAATAAAATATACCTAGAGTGAAATCTGGAAAAATTTCATGGATGAAACAGAAAAGCTTTGAAATACGGTTCCAATGCCGCTGAGATTACGAAAAATGGAGAAACTGATCAAAAGTTATGAGCTTGGGACTGAAAATAGCCCTTTTGTCTTCAACTGACTGCAGAATGCACCACAAAAAAATGAAGTGATGAAACCCAAACCAATGTAAAGATGAGAAAACCAGCTTTCCGATGATATCTTGTTTGCCAAAAAACGATATCGTATGTCCAAGTTACGGCCCCTGGAATAAAACAACTCCAAAGAGGGAAAAAAGCCAACACTGGGTTAAATTTGACGGTCATACGGTCGTCGCAGCGAAAACACGAGCTTAAATTTGACGGCCAAACGGTCATCACCATAAAAGTGCGATTGGGCATATTTATGAAAAATTGTTTTTAAATAAAAAAAACAATCAAAAACTTTTTGATTTAAAAAAAAAAAAATCATAAAAAATGCATTGAGTTTTTTTTATTTAAAAAAAAGGAAGCCCTAAGTACCGCCGATCGGCTGATAGTACGCCGACAGGCGTACGTAAGGCGCCCTCAGGCTTGCGTATGCAGGTACCTGCGGGTACCTTACACAGGCCTAAGCATGCCTTTAAATCTGCTTTTTTTCATATATATATATTTTTATTTTTATTTTTAAAAAAAAAATCAAAGAAATTTTTTTGCAGAAACAATACTTTTTTTGTTTTTTTTAATGAAAATTGTTTCTTTAAAAAGCAGAAAAATATTACAATTTTTTTTTTTAATAAAAAAATTTTGAAAAAATAAGTTTGGTGGCGGGGCCACCCCCACCGCACCCTATGTGGGTGCGGGCTCCCTGCGCAGGTCAGCGCAGGTATGGACCTACGCAGGGTACGTCCCTGTGTAGGTCACCGGCCTAAGCAAGCCGTAAAAAGGAATTTTTTCAATATATTTTTTATTTTTTATTTTTTTTAAATCAAAATTTTTTACAATGAAAAACCTTGACAAATAAAAAAAAAATTGATAGAAAAATATTTCGATGAAAAATGCCGAAAAAAATTACCAAGTTTTTCTCCGATTTGCACTCAGACGACAGTCGTACCAGCATAAAAATTTTGCTTCAAATTTCAACTTTGTCCAAAATGGAGGAATGAACAGTCGATTTAGAGGTTTTGGACCGCTACGGACGCAATGGCGAGGTCCGTTTGAGCTGAAAATTCTTCAAAATTGTAGGTATGCCTTGGATCGAAAAAACAAACCCCAAACGCTTGAAGCTTCAAAAATCTTCAAAACAAGAACAGGAAGCAGCAGGTGTGGAGCTCTAATACCATGTAGGAGTTGAAAAAATACAACTTCACAAACCCCAAAGATCACCTGCATGCAAATAACTTGTCACAAAAGAAGAGATGGAGACAAACAAGCAAGGGTTCTCTGAAAACTGAAAATGTATATATCAGAGAGAATGAATTGATATGAAATACAATGGGATCAATCCTTAAAAAAGGAGATCATGCAAACCCTAATAAAACCCTAATAGAAAAACATTTAATAATTAATATAATTATTAAATGTCACTTTATGCAAACTAACGTGAAATTAATTATTAAATGTCACTTTATGCAAACTAACGTGAAATCTTAAGAAGGGAATAAAGGTAACTTAATCAACATAATTAAGTTAAGACCTTTACTCTAACACCCCCCCTTAAGATATCTAGAATGGGAAGTATTTATGCATTTGTACTTGGTTTTATTTCTTCCAAAAGGAAGAGAAGTTGTTTGTCAATATTGGATCATGTTTTGTCTTCAAGCACTCACCATTTTTACAAGAGATTATACATTGTGCGGGGGCTACATAGTATCTCTCTTTCCATAATATTGGTGGCCATTGATTGTATATTCATGATGGATATAGTCCTTGGGGGGTATCATTGATTCTCCATACATCATCCTTGATTGCATCTTTTCTCTTTTGGAGAGGGGTTTTTTCCATGTGGTTTTCTCTTCATTTTTTGTTTGTGAGAGATTGCATTTTCATTTTTACATGGATACCTAACATGGCCTCATTATTTGGACCCATCCTTCCATCATTTGAAAAATAATTGCTTCTCTCTAAGTTACACTTAAGGGGGGGTATTGGTGTAAATAGGTAATTTTCCTTACAAGTTATTAGTGGGATCTTATTTACATGTTAAGTCCACTTAGTTCATAGACATATTTAAGTTGTTTCGATAAGATTTTATCTTTTTATATTTTATTAAATATTAGAGTCGTAATTCATTTAATGATGGATCATGTTATCTAATAATGAAACCGATTAATTAATGTTTGGTTCTTCATCACACCTTGTCTATATAAGGAAGGCCATTGTACACTTTTGTAGATACCTCATCATCATATTTGATAGATCTTAGTATCAAGCAAGCTCATTTATTGCATACTCTCTTGTGGAATGTTTTCATTATTTTTTGTAGGTGGTCCTAGGATAGTTTCGGCTCCTACATTCAAAATCTTCCAACATAATATATCATACTTTCTAACATTCTTTGTTGATGATATTATAATGGCCTTATACTACAATCCTTAACTAAGTCAAAAATAACCCTTGCCCTCCAAGAAGCCCATGCAGGATTTGGAGATAGAAATTTTGGTGGTAGGTCCTTATTTCAAAAATTTCTAAGAATGGTATATTATTGGCAAACAGTTGAACATGATTCCTTTTCCTTTGTCAAGAAATGTCCTCAATGCCAACAACATAACAATTTAACCCAAGCTTCAATGCATGAACTTCATGCCCAATATTTTCCTTGGCCATTTTTCATATATGGGTTTTGAATATCATTGGAAAAATATCTTCACCTCAATCTAAAGGAAATATATTCATTACTACGACTACCAATTATTTCATGAATTGGTTTAAAGCTATTATGCTTCATTCAACCATTGTTGAAGTAACTTGTAGGTTTCTTCTATACAATATAATTTCTCATTTTAGATTTCCTTTCATTTGTTTTGGATAATGGTACACCATTTAAGAACAAAGAAGTGAAAAAATTCTTGGAGAAATTTCATATTCAACATTATTTTTCTACTCCTTACTATCCTTAGTCTAATGGTCAAGCTAAGGCTTCTAACAAATTAATAGAACATATTCTTCAAAAAATGATTAACAAACATGGTGAAGATTGGCATACTTAGTTGGCATATGCATTGTGGGCCTATTGCATGAGTATTCATATGACTATTGGTACTACCCCATACAAACTTGTGTATTATGTATCGTGAAAACTTGTGTATTGTGTAGATGCTACCATGCCTTTGGAGTTAGAAATTCTATCTTTACAAGTTTTCCTCAAAGGAATTATTGATGATGATACTTATTATGAATTAAGAATCCCTTCATCAACTTGAGTTGCTCAATCAGTATCACCTAGATGCTCTAGAACACCTTCAAGCCTATAAAAAATCTCTATCTTGTCAATACAATCAATTTTTTTCTCTTTCTTTCAAAGTAGGTGATCTAGTTCTTAACACTAACCAACTTAATGTAAGTGCACCCCCTAGTACTAAATGGAAATTTAGCCCTAATTGGTTGTGTTCTTATATTGTCACCTCTATTTGTGGTCCTAGAGCTTATGACCTATCTACAATGGATGGTAAGCCCTAAAAGAACATATAAATTCTATACATCTTCATAATTTTCATTCATAATTTATTTATGTGATACTTGAATAATGATCAATCCTTCAAGGATTGATGTTATTTATCACATGTCATTCAATCATCAACACAAATTATTTATGTTATAATTTTCATGTGTATTGTATATCCAATATGCATAGATGATATATATGTTTTAAAAAAAAAAATGCATTCAATCTTTTTTATACCCAAATTATCTTCAAATACTTCTTGTTTTCATTTATGAATTGTAGTAGTGGTTATCATTAGCTTTAAAAGTTGTTCAAATATTTTTGTTGTTCTAATGATAGAGTATAATAGATTAAAGTGGTTTGTTTTCTTGATAAATAATTGTTTAGCATTAATTAGTTCATCTATTTCATTTAATTTTAGCATTGTAAGATAAATAATTGTGTATGATAATTCACTCTAGATAATATGTTTCATATAAATAGTTAATTAGTTTCATTATTGCAATTACTGTGTTTGTTGTTTATTGTTCAATTAGATCATTATTATATTTAATTAAGAAAATTTATCTATATGTATTTTATCAAATCATAATCAAGTATTTATTTAAAAATTTGAATCACAACAAATATACATAAACATCCATGAAACATCAAAATATATACATAAAAATTATAACAATATCTCATTTATAAAAAATGTACAATGTTCAATATATACAACTGTCATCACCACTAAAAAAAATGTGGTGTATAAATATCAAAATAATATCATAGTAAAAAAAATCCATTATGGAGCATGCGTGTCAAACCCCTTAGGTGATGGCAGCCCATTTGGTTGAGATGGTGGTTGTCTGGTTGATGTTATCAATTGAGAGTGTTTCCTAGACACACTTCACAATGCAACTTGCGTACACATAATATCACCCCCTAGCTCAGTTATCTCCTCCTTGAGTGTCATCTCATGCTCCCTCATCACTATCACTTGGTTCATCAACTCTTGTACCCTAGTATGATCATGATAGGTGGGGGCAATGGCCTCCACTCTCTCTAAATCACCAGGGAGCTAGTCAACCTAGCTTTGAAGAGTGTCACATGTCATGTCGATACTCTCTACTATCATCATCACCTGGTCTCACTCACCCTTGAGTGTAATAACCTCAACTCTAAGATGATCCCTCTCTATAGTGAGCACTTACACCTCTACTAATTACTAGATCTTATCTATTGTAAGTATGACAAGCTCCACAACCCTTTAAATATTTTGAACCTAAGACTCCTCATATGCCTCTCTAAGAAACAAATTGGTTTTGAAGGTCTCCAAGTGTCAACAAACCATATAATGTGGCCTTTAGGAAGCACTCACTCCACTCTCTAACTATACAAGTGAAACCATCTCATCTATAAATCAACCAATAAAGTCAAACTACTCTCCTATGTACATTGAAAAACAAAAACAAAGCCAACATCAATAACTCATCATCATATGTGAAAAAAAAAATCAAATAAATTCTACTATGCATATATAGATGTAAACACAAGCAACATAAATCAAATGTCACCTAAGCCTCCAATTTGCTAATTGGCATCGTAGTCAGTCATTATGTTCGAATTGACTAACTTTACCACCTTTTCTATATAAGCAAGGTTATATTGTACACTTTAATCAACTATTGTATCAATCTGTTGATAATATAAATTTAGACTTATTAGTGTGCAATTTGTTTTGCGGAATTTTTTGGTTTTTGCTTTATGAGCTTGAAAATCATAACATGATATCAAAGTCATGCAAACAAAACACTTCCCAAAATCTTGCATCTAACCTATTCTAAAATTCTAAAATTCCATGCAATTTTATTTGTATGTAATATTAATCTCCATTCGAACATGATCTCAAATTCTATTTTGGATTAATGTGATTCATTGTGTAGAGGGATCTACCAAGTGATCTCACGCAAATTGGAGTAGTTTGTAGGCCATGTTTTGCCTTTATATGGTCACATTTTACCATTCTATAGGATTTTTTAGTTGTTGCAATTGAGATTTATGCTGTGGCATGAAGTTTTGTGCTGAGAGGAAGTTTTTTTTAATCTGCCTTTTCTTAATCGATTCACCATATCCTTGTTACATTTTCATGTAGAGTGGCATTTTTTTTGCAGGCCATGGGAAGTTATTTTTTATGCCTTATCACACAGGTCTCACTTAATTCTTCCCACACATGCCTAACTTGTTCTTCTCATGTCCGCATGACTTTGTGGGTTTCATTGTGAAAACCTTTCATACCTGGTGCAGGTTTTGTCTGTCTAGCATTTGTTGGTAGTGGATTTATTTTACATGTTATATTCATTGTTACAACCAATGAATGAATAGAAACCTCAAACTCTTTGTTTCAGGACTTCCAAAATGGGGTGAAGACCGTTAAATTTATTGCAGAGAGGTGCACAGACCTGCGGCTTCTATCTTGCATGAGATATTTGTTCATGCCAGAGTGTTGGACATGGGTTGTGAAGATGTGCACCTCCTCATTTGTGCACTGCAATTTTTTGTCTGAAGCCTTTTCAAGGCTCAATCTGCCGTATCCCAAGTGCCCATAACACATCTTTCTCACGTAGCCTAAAACATTAATCAGGTTGTTTGATGTTAAGTAGAATGTGCAAGCTCATATTCATCGCACCAGAGGTGATAGCCCTCCACACGCAGCACCAAGGCTTTCATCATCTTGTGCAAGATCGTGGAAATCATCCAACGGCTCTCTCTACATGGCCTCCATAATCATCTAGGCAGTTTCAATCAGCCCACTCACGACTCTCACAGCGCCACTATTGACAGCACGGACCAAGAACAGGTCAAATCTCCTCCAAATTGGCCACAATAGTACACACGTGGCTTGTAATATAGTAGCAAGTAAGTTGTACAAGATGCCTTCTAATGGCCTGCACCCACCTCGAGCTATTGTGTGGCACCTTGGAACATTTCTCTCAACACTATTTCTCCCTTCCAACACTTTTAGTGTCTTTGTATTGAGTTTATTGTAATATAGTAGCAAGTGAGTTGTATAAGATGTCTTTTAATGATCTGTATGCCATCGAGTTATTGTGTCACTTTGGGACATTTCTTCCTTCCTAACACTTTAATGTCTTTGTATTGAGTTTATTGTAATATAGTAGCAAGTTGTATAAGACGCCTTCCAATAACCTACATACCACCTTGAGCTATTGTGTGGTACCTTAGAACATTTCTTTCTTCCAACACTTCAGTGTCTTTGTATTGAGTTTATTGTAATAGTTAATAGTTTTGGTTAACTTTTAGTATTCTTTCAACATAAAGATTACCATTAATAGTTAATGCTAACAACTATTGTTAACTTGGCTAATCATTAGCTTTCAACTATAAATTAGTGGTTCAGATAAACTATCAAAACTTATATAGGAGGCACTTTTTCATTTTGGTGTAACTTTCAAATGTAAGTCAAAATTTTGATTGTAAGTAGTTGACGAAAAGGCCTTTTTGTTCCAAAAACTTTAGCATTGAGATAATTTTAAAAATATGTTGTTTAACACATATTATCTCCTTATTTAAAAGGACAACTTAAAGTTTCTAAGTGTAAAATTAGGCACATATGATTATTATATCTTTTGATTAGCTACTCAAAATGAATAATGTTTTTGTGAAAGTGAATATAATTTGATCATTTCATTGGAAATGATATCGCACTCAATTATAGAGTGTCATTATTCATTACTTTGAAATTTTTATATGCACTAAAACATATAAAGTGCCAATTCAGGAGGATCAAAATAGTCAAGGGGGGATTCTCATTGCCATCATGCATTGAGAACTTTATATTTCTTTTACATTTCTTTTTTGATTCTAAGTTTGACACTCAAAGAATGTGGGAATGGGTTAAAAGAATGATTGAAAAGATGAAAAATCACCCATCATCATCTACTACATGAGATTCTATAAGCATTTCAGCAAGAGCATCGAGAGATTCTTTCTAGCAAAATATCACTTCAAGATTACATCAAAATTTAGAGGTGCTTCACCAAGAGCATCCATAAATTCTTTATAAAAATACTTCATATCACTTATTTGGTACCTATTCTACATCAATATTCACATGAGCATTTGAACATAATTCAGAGAAGTCATCATCATCTTATGGGGGGGCTACATAGTCTTTATTCATTGTATAATTTCACTTTTGGAGAGGGGTTTTTATTTCCCATAGCGTTTTTCTCCTTTTCTCCACTTTATGAGAAATTTGTAAATACTCACCTAACATGGCCTAGTAGTCGAGACTCATCATCATGCATACATTACTCCCTAAGTTGCACTTAAGGGGGGGTGTTAGTATAGATAGTATCATCAGATAATTAGTTAAGTTGTCATCACTTTCTAGTTTGACCTATTCACATTTGCTTAAGTTTACTTAGGCTATTCTATAGTTTTGTCTCACCTCATGTGGTTGAGACAAGTGTCCTCACTTTGTGAGACGCCTCTTGCATGGTCATTGTCACTTGCTAGAACACTTGTCATGTGACTTAACAAGTGTTCCATCATTGACTTGGGTAAGTTAGCCACTGTGTTCAACTTGACTACCTTCACCACCTTTCCTATATAAGCAAGGTTACATTGTAAATTTTAATAAACTCTTGTATCAATCTCTTGATAATGTAAATTAGGCTTATTAGTGTGCAAGTATTTTTGTGGAAGTTTTTGGTTTTTGCTTTATGATCTTGAAAATCATAACATTTGCAACCTTTTTACATATATTATTTTGCTTCTAAATATTCGTTTATTGTATTATTGACCTAGAGAAAATAATTTGGAGGTCAGAGACTAATTGCTTTCATGAGTTCACCCTTCAAGAATGTTGAAATCAGATATTGGTATCATGATCAATCAGATTTTTCCTTGGTGAGAGTGATTACAAAATTTAAGCATTACATTTTATGAAGCAAATATTTTTCCATTGTCCCTGATCAAGAAGTTAAATCATTGTTGATGCAATGTGAATTGGGTAAGAGGAGAGGAAAACAAATGGCCATACTACAAGAATTCAACTTAGAGATCTAAAAAATGAAATTTGTTTGATAACAAGGATTATCTCATACTATAGTTGCAATTAACCATCAAATAAGTTGTCAACAATACATAGTAGATTATTTCACAAAGGGTCCATGGTATGTAGATTTATTATATTTCTTATTGAAAAAGGAATTCTTAGATGGATCAAATTCTACACGAAGAAGGGAACTTAGAATAAAGAGTGCCAACTATATGATAAAAAATGGATTCTTTCTTTAAAAAAACTTTGAAGAATTTACCTAAGGTGTTTGGGACACTAGGAAGCTAATCAAGTTCTCTCTAAATTTCATGAAAAAAATGGGACTAGACATGGATCCAATGATTCAACCACACACTAAATACTCATATTTGGATATTACTAGACACATCTCTTTAGAGATGTACATCAACATGTCAATCCCTATCATGTGTGTCAAAATATTGCATCTAAAGAACATAATCTCATAATGCCACTACAACCTATGTATGAGGTGAGACCATTTTCCCAATGGGCCTTAGATTTCATTGGTGTAATTAATCCATATTCTTCTATATATCACAATTTTATCTTAACAACAATCAATTACTTCACTCGTTGGATGGAGGCCCAAGCCCATAGAAATTGCACAATAGACATGATGATCAAATTCCTCAAAGAGAATATTGTAAAAAGGTTTGGAATGCCTTTTTCTTTGGTATGTAATAATGCACCAAAATTTTCTCATTTGAGCATAAGGTAAGTTTAATTTTTTTTCTAATTGCCATCCTTAAGGAAATGGGGTAGCGGAATCAACAAATAATAATTTGTTAGATGTATTAAGAATTTATTGGACAAGAACCCCAAGGACTAGCACAACTAGCTAAAGTTTTTCTTATGGTTAGACTGAACTAGAATCAAAGCCTCCTTAGAGGCTTCCCCTTACTATGTAGTGTATGGTCGAAACCCAATTTTCCCCGTGAACATAAAATGCATAGTCCTCCAATTTATGAAATGTTTTCTTATATGAGGAAAAAATAGAGGCCAAACTCATGAATTTACTAGGTCTAGAAGAGAAGAGAGATGCTTACCTTTAGAACTTCTGAACAAGCACCAAGCAGTTTTCAAGTGATGGTTTGACAAAAGATCCAAAATTAAATCTTTTAGAATATTTGATTTGGTTCTTTTATGGGATAAAGCTAGAGCAAGGAAGGGTGACCATCAAAATTTTAAAAACTATGGCTTGGATCATATTATATTTATGAGATCCTTTGAGAGAACACATTTAGGATTAGTTTGTTAGCAAAGAACCTATCCCATTGTGTGTCAATGGATAGTTCCTTAAGCATTTATTTAATTCTTGAAAAGTGAGGAAAATTTGTGTAATATAGTAGGCTAGTTTTGTTTTTTCGTGTTCTCTTTATTTTCTACTTTCTATATGTTATCTTCAAATTCCCTTCCTAAAAAGATGGAGTATAGGATTTGTTTGATTCTCACGTCAAAAGATGGATTCATTAGGAATTTTCTTTTTATATTTAGAATTTCTAATCAGTTGAATGTGTGGGGAATTTTGATTTACTTTCATCCATATTAAACTTGAGGATACTAACATGTACGAAGATCGGTTATATTATGAGGCTTCATAAGTGTTGTTGAAAATTAAAACACTTCAAATACATCTTAAGAGATCCATAATTTAGTTTATGTCAGATGTAGTACAACTCTATTATAAGTGAAAAATACAAAGCTCAACCTTCTTTGATTATATCCATTGTGGTTCCTAATCGTGTTCTTAAGGTTTCATTTCTTGAAGATTGAGAAATTGAGGAAAAATATGGTATAAATAAAAATATATATTTGAAAATAAAGGATTATCAAGAGATAGAATAAATATCAAGGTTAATTTGAGTATCTTTATAGGGTCTATTGATTCTTGTTTGGTAGTAGAGAATTGCTTGGAAAGAACCAACGGTATCTTTGTTGGGGTTGTGGATGCTTGGAAGAAAGTAGAGCTATGCCAAGGATATCATTGAATATATTAAAATATATAATTTAACTCATGTATCTTAGATAGAATTCACTTCATTTTGATCACAACAACACCGTATGGATGGTAATAAATCACCTGCACACATGGTTAATTTCAGCTACAACTTGGACCTTGGTAATGCTTTTAGCTTGAACAATGTTTGTACTTCTTAGATTATCTTGTATGATCATGAACTATATATTCTTAATATTTTAAGGTTTACATATTTTAAAATTCTTGAAGATTCTCCAAGATGAGTCACCATTTTCTATGCTTGACATACACATCCCATATTTCTACCAAGAAAGGATAGGGAGCCCCTCCCTTTTTCTCCATTTTCTTTGTTTTATTTTCATTTTTCGTGTTTTTGGTTTCTTTTTTCCCTCATTCCTTGTTTTGTTCCTTTTCCCTTAGTGTTTTGGCCTTATTTGTTTGGTCCTAGGGTTTCAATTTTCCCTAGGATCTTGGGGCTTTCATTGTTTTCATCTCCTTTTGTTGATTCAATGTCCTTACGGGTCTATGGATCTTGATAGGATTGTCATATTGTGTCCTAATATCCAAGTTCTTTTTTTTCTCCACTCTTGCTTCTTTCCTCCTTGATGAACTTCAAGAATTCAAATGGTTTTAGGTCCTTAGAACCACATCCCAATTTACGAGTTCTCTTCAAGTTTCTACTACCCACCAACCACATTTATGATAAAGTTTAAAATTTTAATAAAAAATCTATTTAATCTACTTCATATTGAATTCTATCATTTTTAGTTTCCTTTGAGAATGATATAATCTAGTTGATGGGAAAGATTATTTGAAAGAGTTAAATTTTGAAGGAATTGCTTTAGGAGTTGGGTTTCATTTTGTCTTTTCTTGTGTACTTCCTCGGACCCGCATGCATTTTCTAGGTTGGTTTTGTTTATTTTTCCATCTTTGTTTTCCTTTGTTTGTTACTTGTGTTTTATTTCATTTATTTTCCCTTATGCCATTTTTTTGTGTTGTTCATAACTTAGGGTTAGTGATTTAGTTATAGGTTAAATAATTGGATTGTTTGTAAATTATTCTTCCATTTGTCCCTAAAACTCAAAATGACCCTAAGTTTTAAGCATATAACCATTCTCCCAATCAATACCTAAGGATTCACAAAGACATTTTTCTTAAAGTTCCAAAATCTAAAGTTTTCTCAAACCCCCAAGACTTAGAACTCGCCTATGTAAATCAAAGTTAGAGCCTTAAGAATTTTAAATTAAAATATTTGAAGTAGTTCCTTTTGGGATTGTCAATCCCAAAAGGACTTTTGGACCAAAACTTCAAGTTTTGATGCCTTCCCTTGATCTAGAGCCCTAAAAATTTCTTAAAATGAGTTTAATTTAAGAATAAAGAAAATGATTCCTTTTGGGATCACATCCCAAAAGGATTTTAGGATCAAAATCATAGTGACCAAAATATTTCCAAAGTTCCATTCTCAATCCATATTTTTTCCTTTCAAGGACCTTGAAGAATATCGGATCCCAAAGGCACTATTGGGATTATATCCTAAAATATCCAACATCCACTTGAGAATTTGATCCTACTTTCCAATATTGAAATACCTCCTTTGTAATATTTTTGTGGGACTTTAGGTCCTAACAAGAATTTTACCATATGTCCCAAAATTGAATGTCTACTCAAATTTTTGATCTCCACTTGAGGTAATTGAAGAAGTTCCCTTAGGACATCGAAGTATTGATGAAACATTGACACCAAGTTCATGTGTCGTAAGTTTTTCTAATGTTTCAACCTCCACCACTAGTTAGGCAATTTTCTCTTAGGACTTCACAACCTAATAGGATTTTGTCCCAAAGCCTAAAATCCCTAATCCTCCCAGGATCCCATCATCCACAATCCTTATTAAAACAATAAAATTGATAGATCCTTTTGGAACTTCGGGTCCTAATAGGATTTTATTCCCTAAGTCTATTTTTTCCTAGATCCTCATGTCCTCTTGTGACTCGGACTCCCACCAAAGACCAAAACACTTAGAATTGGGTAAGATTAATGATTTGTATTGCATTAAAAGTATTTATTCAAGTTGTTTATCATGTTTGAAGGTATCATAAATGTTTGAGGAAGTGGAGGAAAGGATTTAACAAGAATTATCTCTAAAGGAGAAGAAAAAAAAAGGAAAGAAGAGAAAATTTGATAAGCTCCCTATAACCATGAAGTATAAGTTTCAAGGGGTACCTAAGGTATCCAAATTCACCTCAAAAGTAATGAATATTAGAGATATAAACTTAAGGAAATATTGACTTGGAAAAATTCAAGGAGGACATGTTTGGTGAAGATGCTTCTCCTAGGCCTAAAAAGATAGCCAATTAAGGATTGACTCATGTTGCTTCTTTCCTAGTAGTAGTGCAGTGCTCGAAATTGATTCTAATGATTGTATAATATTACAACCCACATAGTAGAAAATTATATGAACCTTATGGTACTTAAGTTAAAGGTTTAAGTACAATAATGATTAGAACAACCTTTGATTTAGCTCCTTATAGAGAAATACTTCCAATGACTGAGGCAAATGCCATAATAACCTATGAACTAGATGTGGCTTGTAATTTGAGGCATCTCAACAAACATTAGTATAAGGTTGAAAGGAAATCAGTGATGAAGATTCCTAGAAAGCTCACTAGAGCAAACTTCTTCTCAAAGGTCAAAGACATTATCACACTCCTTAGCAAATCTCTAGGAAAGGAAGATTCTAGATCTTATGAAATATGGATGTTTTATTTTATCAATATTATACTAAAATAATGTGTTCCCAATTGACCGCCATGGTCAATACCAAGAAATTTTGCATGTATTCATACATTGTGTACTTGGCAACCGGAGTTGGAAATTTCTTAAGGTTAACAACAAGTTAGAGGAGAATCCCCAAGACAAAGTAAAATCTAGGAGTTCTATCCTCAACTAGAGCTCAAGAAAGGAGAGAATTACTACAAAAGGGTTAATGATGCCTTAATTTATCTTATAATCAATCAACTTAAAGGTGATGTAGAACTCAAGATCTCAATTATGAGAGGATCCTAATTCACTCCCAAATTAGTTAGATAATTAGTTGCTACATTTATACTTCTTTGGTAGTGTCTAAAACTTATAGTAGAGAAATTTTCATTTATGCTTTCCACTTCTTTCATAAATTAATTAAAATTACAATTAGGACTCAAACCTTTGATCAAATCATTTATTACTATAAGAGAGTCTCACTTTATTATTATTTATTTGTAATTATGGTGTATTGATATACCAATCACTACTATCAAATCCTTCCATTCCACTTCATTATTAGTTGTATTGCCAAAGAATAGTGATCCTTCAAATATAGATATGCCTTGCACATCTCTAAAAATCAAGCCACCACATATTTTTCTCAAATTGAATTTGGATGCTCCATCCAAGTTTAACTTAATAAACACTGCTAGAAGAGGAGTCTAGTTTTTTCTATCATTCTCTTGATGTTTCTTCTTTGATATTTCTTGTAATTTTCTACCTTTCTTTCCTCTTACACCTTGAACGTGGAATTTTTTGGTCCATTTTGACGAAACTAATTAATATAATTATATATCAACAAATGGAATAGATTTGTATAAAGTTGGAATCATTTTTCCATCATGTTATTCATTCCTATTTATAAATTCTATTACACTTGGCTCCATGTTATCAATGTCCACACATATTATTGTATATCTAACTTTTATTATCCCATTTATTGTCACCCATATCTACAAATTAATTCTCTACCTAGATACTATTTCTTTCATGTCCTAAACCAATCACATGCATAAAATATTGATCCTACACCTATAGATTTGACCCCAAAAATTTAAAATTTAAAATTTAAAATTTGAATTTTGGTTGAATCCTTACTATTTTTTTCTCACCTTAAGCCAACTTGGCTCAAATTTGGAGTGATTTAGTACTATGTACTTATATTTCAAGGAATTAAATTAAATTATATTTATTTAATAATCCTCTTACATCCAATAAACATTCATAAAATTCTATGAATTGGATAGAAGAATCATTTGAGGAAAACTTTAACTAGAGCACCAAAACAAACTAAACTTGCATTATCATTCTAGAGCATATACGCATCTAAATATTTTTGTTCTTAGGAATTTCCACAAGTGCAAATAATGGTATTTCTAGGAGGTTGGCCTATTGATGTTTTTTCTTGCTTACCATGGTTATATCTTTCACTAGATAATCCATTTTCATTTCAATATACCTTATAGCTCAATTATTTTAAAGCACACATCACCTAATATAGCTTATCATTTAACACATGGGCTTTGTGTCTCTATCATTTGTCTTGACAAAAAATCCTCATCTCACTCCTCTTATGTATTTATCCTTTATTATCTCTTAATATTTATAGTAAACTTGAAGGGCTCCCTTAATGTGTGGGGATCCTTATCCCTTAACAAATAGTCTATCTTGGCATAATAAGTAGTGCAATATAGGGCGAGGCACATATAATCATTTGGTATCATGTATGCAAGGATCTTTTCCATAAGCCTAGAAAATTTCATATTGAAGTTAGACACTGATTAATTTTACCCTTTGGCAATATTTGTAAATTCATTAATAATCAATCATAGGGTTTATATTATCAATGTACTATTCTCTAAAAATTCTTTGGAATTCTTCCCAAGGTTGTATTCTTTCATTTGGAAAACATTTGTATCATTCTCTAGCTATGTCCTCTAGATATGGAAAAAAAAATTTATGAGAACATCTTCCTCCTTTATTTCATAATCATCTATTAGTTTATTTAAATCCATTAAATGATCCTCACTAGAAATATTGTTTCCCCAAAATTTGATAATCTTGGACCTGACCTCAACTAGAATATGGTTAGGATATCTAGGAATCCCTACAATTTTTAGTTTTTTGTATTTATCTAGGTTTAGAAGACATCTTTTAAGAGTTTGTACTCTATTATTTCTATTATCCTTGTAATTTTTTCTTCTATTTCTAGGTTTCAAACTCTTTTATTATCTGGTGGATCAACATTTCTTAGGTTTTCAATTCTTCTTTTGATACCATCTCTTGTATTTTTAGCTCCTTCTATTCTAACTGGTTTAGCTCTCAAATCAACTATCTCTTGAATAAGGTATTGGTCCTTATATTTATAGTCTAGTCTAGCCTTTGGTTAATCATCATTAGTTACTAGATAGTCATCATATTCATTCTCATTTTCTCAAGTAGTATTATCTTTGTACTAGTAAGGATGTTCCTCTTCTTTAGTAGGTGATATTACTATCTCATCATAGTATAAGGAATTTGGTCTTATCTTCAATTGAGCCATATATGCTTTGTTGATACAAGCTTCTACTTCTCTTCTATCCCTTTATTTTATTATGTCATCTACAAATTTTTGGTATTCTAGATTATGGCATTCATTTAAACTACCTTGGTTTGGGATTTTCTAAATAAATTTATTACTAAGATCACTGGAACATTTATCTTTTACTAATGAATTTGGTATATTATTTTCAAAATTATCTACAATATAAGTAGACCTAGATTACTTATTCTTTTTGTTTTCCAAGTTGCATGTTCTTTCTTTTCTAGTTTACCATCCAATTTTTTATTTGGGTCATATTGAAAGAATTACCTCCTATCCATTTTGAAATTTTTAAATAATGTCAATATTATTAGAAATTTGAAATATATTGAATAACCCAAGGAACTTTATAAGAGAAGTTAAAATTTACATAAACTAGAAAAACATAAACAATGCAAACCAAAACTCTGATCTAGATATGCAATGTCAGGATGACAAAATTGTATTAAGAGATTCCAAGATAGAAAATACAAGTTAGGCACTAAGTTTATATAGAACTAAGGTGAGGATGGAGGTGGCAAATCAACCAATAAGAATTGACCACCAATAACCACCAACATTAAATAAAGTGATGAAAAAGTAAATACTCTACCCTTAAAGGGTAGAGACAACTCACCACTTTATCTCCTAGTTATTAAATGAGAAACTCGCTTTATTATCCTAAGCAAGATTAATAAATGTGTGGGAAAAACCTATATAACCAAGGGAAAATAAATTATCCCACTAGGAAAATAAAAAACTACACTAACAAATATCTTTTATCAATAAATTTGTCACCCAATAAGGAAAATGGATGGGAAGGTTTACACAACACCAAAGACCAACACTTAGAAGCTTGAGATTACATTTCTTTTTGGAAAAGACCTATGAATTTAGACACTAGTCTCCCCAAAAGAGTTACAATTTGTTGGTATTTTTTCTTGCTATCCTTAGCTCTAAGAGATGACACAACACCTAGTTCTAGGGATCAAATCAATTATAGGAAAAGTGACAACCTTCTTATTGAACCAAGGACAAGAAAATTCCAACAAACAAGAGAAAAGCTTGTCTTCTACACTTTGAGCTCTACAAGACTCAAGTGAGTATTCTTATTAGAGTAGAATTTAACACAAATTTACAATGTTAAACCCTATATACTTAGATATTTGATACATTCACATATGTATAATCAAAGGATTTTATGTTCAACATGTAGAGCCATGATCCTTTGTACCTTTACATGGATTTTAATTCAATAATTAAAAATAATAATTTACCTTCCTTCTAATCAATTAAAGGGATGGTACATTGGAAATACATCAAACATATCCTTTGCACCCTTCATCCATAGGAAGACAAATAAACCACCTATAACTTGTACACTCCAAATATGAGTATTGTTTGTATATTTGAGTTACTAGATCAAATTAAATTTATCTAAGGTCGGTGCCTAATCTTGTAGAAATAAAGGTATCCCAACAAAAATCTAGAAACAACATAATAAATCCAATTTAGATAAGTTTAAATTGTAGTTTTCTACCTTGTTGAAGATTTGAACCTTCAATTATCTTTAGATCCTTAAAATGCATCCCATTCTTAATTATTGAATATCTCAACTTGCATACTCCACATATTTGATTAGAAATTTTTCCTATCATAAACAACTCATGCATAGAAAGTTCTACCACATTGTATGAATGAAAAACTAACTAATTACAATCATAAGTGCAACAAATGTGCACCTTAAACCTTTGACATGGTTTCCTAAATCATATAAATGAAAATGGAGATAGAATTACATGATAATAATAAGAAATGTCTAATTATTAATTATCCAATAGATTTTAAAATTATAAATTATTGTAAATGATACTAGATTCGAACTTTATCTCATTTCCTAGAGGTATTCATTGGATAAACACAACTCCTTGATATTAACTACATACATACCTGAATTGGTATGGAGTATGCAATGGTAGCTAATGTACTACCTATAACTCACACGCCAACCTCTTACAATTCTTAGAGATTCATACTTATAAAAAATGAAGAAACCCAAATCAAATATGAGAATTTAGCAACTAAAAATCATTCACCAAGCTCCTACTTGAGCACATTTTACTCTTGTAACTATGGAAAAAAATTTCCCAAGCTCTTACTTTCATGCATGCCACTCCTACAATTGAAATTATTTTTAATTGGGATATATTTTTTCTTTTATTTTCTTTAACTTTCCCACCCTTTTTCCTTTGTGAAAATTCCTACCTCGTTGCATATTACAAAAAGATCTTGGTGGAGATTATAGAAAACTAGAGACTTTGGCGTAGTTTCACATTTTTGGAAAATGAGAAAACCATATTGTACTTCTACAAAATTTGTGAACTCATGAACTTTACAACATTTGTAAATTGGAAAATTTTCTCCCTTTTCACTTTACTCCATTGCCTTTATCTTTTATCTTGTTGTATATTTGGAAAATGAAGAACTTACAAAATTATTTCACATTTTTTATAAAATTCAAGAACTCATGAACTTTGCGATATATGAACCTTTCTTCCTTCTTTGTATTCTTACTTTGTATTCTTAAATTTATTTTCTTCATAATTTTCTCTATGCCACTCTTTCAAAAATTTCACTAATTGAAAAACTTTACGATAGCAGGATTAGGAAAACTTCTCTTTGTTCTTTTTATTGCACCTTTTGTAATTTGTAACTCAGTGAACCATGCCATATTTTTGCTTAGTTCACGAAATCATGAACTATACAAAATGTAAAACGCTATAAATTCATTCACCTTAGATACACTATATCATCTACAAATATCTATTATACATCTTTGACCTCATAAATTTATTGTAAGGGGCAACAAAAGTAATTGGTTGGTTGATTATTGTAGGAATATGAGCCAATATGGGATGTGTTGGTGGAATTTTTGAGAACATTGGTATGGAGGGCCTAGGAGCTATTTTTCCTACTTGTATTAATCAATTCTCTACTTTGATAAGAATGTCATATGAACCTAGTAGCAAAGTACCTCCCATAAACTAAATCATGATAGCCACATCAATGTTTAAAGCTCTTAGGTAATACAAGAAAGTGTGATTGGGAGAAGGCTTGACCAATGTGGGGATTTTATCCTAGGTCTTTTGAAATTTGAAATTAAAATATCCCATGAATTCATGAGGGGCTCTCTTGATGGTAGTTATTTGATCAATTAGAGAAAGATTTCCACTTTTATCCTCAAAAATTTGTTAGAGCTTCTCACCAAGCTCACCCCAATTGTGAATAGAGTTGGTTTATAATCCTCTGTACCATTATAATTATTTTCCATTTAATTAGGAAACAAGAAGCCTCACAACTACATTATCCTCTATGACATTATACACACAATGTATGTTTGCAATGTCTTGCATGTGCTCTATAAAGGAAGTAATACTTTCAATAGTGAATTATGCTATGCTCTTTAAAGTTACTACTATTATGTCATTCTATTGTTGTATTTTAAAAGGGATAACTCCATTCAAGTTCATGAAAACATGATTTCTTAAGATAACCATGGAATAAGCATGAATCGTTTTTTTTTAGCTAAGTGAAAATGTTAAAAGAAGGGTTCTTGATTAGGATTTTGAGTATGAGATAGGTTGCTTATTATAATCTTTATTTATTATTGTAGATAAAGGAAAATCTAATAAATCAAAATTCTTATATTTATAAGATACTCTTGTCCGAATATTTTCATCAATGGTCAACACAGTCTAAAACTAAGAGACTAGGTCACCAAGAATTGTAGAGTTACTAGGTTCTTGAAATTTTGTCTCAAATGAATGTACTACCAAGATCACACCAATATCTTAGTATAATGATGTAAATTTCATCACACACATCCCAATAGGTGTGCCAAAAATTGTTATCACCTAAAATTGCACCCTTTGCTAAAACTAGTTCAACATTCTAGTGACACAATGGGAATGATATCAAGGTGTGGGACCTTACAAATAATATCAAACCTCTAGAGAAGGCTAGATCCTTTCTAAGCCTAAGTGTTTATATTGATCCATCCCAACAAAAATTAAACCTACAAACTAATCTTATCCTATTGACTTGATAGGGAAAAGGAGAAGAAGGGATTAATGAAAATGAAAGGATTCTTATGCATTAAGACTTGAGAGACTTTTCTCCTTGCCCATAATAGCACAAAAAATTGATATATCACCTAAAATCTCATAGATCCCATTCAAAAGCCCTTACAAATTAATATGAAGGCAAGTGATTCAAAATTCATTAGGAGGGAAGATGGTATAAGTAGATAGTTCTTGAAAATCATTGTTACACATCATACATATCAATAAAATAAATAAATCTATTTACATAAGAAGGTAAGAAGAAATTACACAACATACAAAAAGTGAGAGGAGGTGAAAAAATAAATTTTATTGATTTATATGCATTAATCTTATTTATAGTAGTAGAAAAATATAGAAATTGCAAGTTTTTTGGTAGAGAAGTTGAGACAAAACCCCTCTTCAAATTAAAATGAATCTGCATATCATTTGTTGGTTGCCCATAAGAGAAAACATGTAGACTAGCACTAAGGACTTATAGATTAGAAATATTTTTCCACTACAAGCAATGACCATGTATTCTTGTTAGTGATTTATCAATTTTTAACCCTAAAATTACTATGAAATATGTGATTGTGTTCCTAAGTAGCATGGGATACCATCCTCTTTCAATCAACATAAAGTTTGGCATTAAATGCTACCCAGAAAGGAGGGGCATATTGGTGGACAAAGGATATGAGTAGGTGGTGAGTAAATGCATTTAGTGCCACCATGTTGGAGTTCAAAACCCTTTGAAAATGCCTATTCAATAGTACACTAGTGCCAACATCATTATTGTGATCTCTTATTCCCATGTTTTTACCATGGCATTACATACTACAAACCCTCAACAAAGGCAAGAAAAGTTGTCAGAGTATTAGAAAATCACTTACCTATTGGATTATCGAACTTGGAGAGAATGATGAAATTTTTTTATGTCTTGCCATACACCTTTATCACTCTTTCCTTGTTGGACCATCAAGCCATTGGAATTCTACCAAATTACCTACCATGGGAAGAGGGATGAGACACTCTGGAAGTCCAAAATAATGACAATGTTAGCATGATGTGATTGGAGGAAAGACAAAATTTTGGGGTATCAAAAAGGGAAGGAAAAGTAGTTTGAAATACTTAGAGGAGTTTAGAGTGTATTGAGGGAAATTTTGGGGAATTATACTTACGGGGAAGGCATGACTAGGAAGACAAGTCCAAAACAGATGAAGGGATGAAGAAGTCCAAAAATTTGAAAGATATGGGACTTTCATGGAATTGGAGAAGGAAGGGATGTTAGAAAGGTAAGAGAAAGCCTACAAATCTAAAATTGATAAATATAGGCAAATTTTGAGGACTTAAAAAAATTGGACCATCAAGGATGCATGGAAAGAAGAACCAAAATAAGCGTTGTCTAAATTTTTTACTTTGATAAGATACATAGAGCAATCAACAGAGTATCAAACTAATAGGGGAAGCATGACTGGGATGACAAGTCCGATAGGGGTGGATGAATAGATGAACTTCAATAGATTGAAAGTAAATGATTTTTTTTTTAGGAATTAGGGAGATGGATAGCAAGGGATTGATAGAAGAGGAAGTCTAAAATTTTGGTGGATACAAGGAACTTAGGCTTTTAGAAAACTTTTGGACTTATATGTTGACCTAGGGAATTGGATTAACCACCGCCATCATTGTTTTATCATTCTAGTGATGTTTGAAGTTTTCTTGCAAATATAATACTTACATTATTTATTGCCTCTAGAGCATTTGGAGATCTCGCTTGTGGTGATTAAATATGTTTTAATTGTGTGTTTAGTTTCTTTATAGTTGATTGAAGATGGTTTTAGCCTTAGTAGGCTTGAAGCATGTAGTGACTAAGCATGGAAAGTAATGGTTCAATTGTTAGTATTTTTTTTAGCTATTAAATAATGCATACAACCTCTTATATTGCCATATGCTTCTAGATGATTGCTCTCCATGGAAGTCTTATTGTATGAAGTGGAGTGTTTTTGTTTATTCTAGGCATGACTAGCAAGAAGAGTGGGGATGCACCAAGGATAGTAGTTGGGTATCAACTCATTGATTGGGGCATATATGTTATTGTGACAATGATGTGGCCTTAGGGTTTATTTGAAAACTCTAAGGACAATGTAACTTAGAGTTAAGTAACATTAAAAAAAATGGCTCTACATGGCAATTTTCACAAATTTGGCTATCCTTGTTCTTGACACTAAGATTAGGGTTTATTTATTAAACATGTTTTTTGTCAAACTAATCTAGTAGTATAGATGTGGCCAATCTCATAAAGAATCCCAAGGAAGAGCAATAGGAGGAGGATTAAGGGCCAATGAAAGCAGAGTCAATAAGTTAAATTACAACTATGTCATTAGGAATGAAGACATAAAGGCTCTTCATCAAAAAGTAGAAATTATGAGGGCATATTGCTTTGGTACTATTAAATTTTTGGCTAGTCTATGAGACACCCACCATAATGGCTATGTAAAATTTGAGTATTTTTTTTTTCATTTTGATTTTCTATGTCAATTTATTTACTATACTTGTCATAAACCGACATGCATTTTGACCTACGTTTCTCACAACTTTTAGTTGAAGTTCAAAACAATGTTCAATTGAATAGTGCTTCCATAATATTGACATGAAAAAAAGAATATGTGATAAACTATGAAAATACAACTATAAATATAAAAAAATGAAAAATTGTATGAAAGTGGTTCATCAAATATTATTTTTAATTTGTTATGCAAAAATATTCATATATTAATACCTTTAATTATGTATATTCTTATATCTATAATTCTGCATATAAATTTTCACATAAAATAATTTAAATCTTTTCATAATAATATTATATAAACTAAAACCCCAATAAAAATTTCATTTAATCTACCTTAAAAAAAGACAAACCCAAAACTAAATAGATTAAAAATATACACAAGTCAATAGAACACATATAATAATAAAGAAGAGTAACTCATCAAACCTTCCACCAACATCCTCAAATAGAAGTTATTCTTCAATTAGGTATCTTTTCTCTTCTCATTATTGGGTATCTTGTTCCATTCTTAATGTTTCTACTTACCCCCATCTAAGCTATGTTCCTATCTCTACCTTATACATCCTTCAATAAAAAAATGGAGAATAATATATATAAAAGTGGTGGAGAGGGGGGCCTTGAAAGGGCATTCAACGCTTGCTTATGATTAAGAATAATTAAGTGATAAGGTTTTGGTTGAAAAGAATGATATTATTTTATTATCTTGACAAATGAAGTTGATAAGAGTCTACCAAACATGCTTTTTATAGAAGAGAAAGTAGTCCCTTGCTTGGTTTTGGGTCAAATCTATTCTTCTTTTTGAGTGCATTCTATTTTAGCATCCTTAAACAGACGGTTTTCACTAAATTCCATTCCTCTTCCAAAGTTAGCTAAAGTAATTGGTATTCCCACTTGCAACAAAGGAAAAAAAGGAGGGAAAGTCTTAGGAAGAATCAATCAATTCATAATTTATTTTGCGTGGGCTTCAAGCAAATACCAAAAACCCAACCATCCAAAAGTAATCCCGTGATAAATAATTCATATTTATAATTTTTTGGAAGCTTGCATATAATCCATTGTGGGGGAAATTTATCACTTGATGGGACATGTGGATAAAGACTAACAAAATATTATTATTTTTTGTTGGGATGGTTGATTGTTCGAGGAGTTTTGTTGTTTTCTTTTTGTAAGTAAGGGAAGGGTATCGGTAGTCGTTATAATTAATATTGTGTATCTGAAGTTTTTAAATGGTATGTTGATTTTCGACAATTTTTTTGGGTTTCTTTGTATGTGGGTTAAGAGCTTATAGCTATTGTTTTGGCTTCTGAATAGTTATGATGAGCATAAGAAGATTTGTTATGTACACAAAGGTCAAAAAGCGATTATTTCAAGGTGGTGTTCAATACATATTATCTATTGCCTTAATGACCGTTTGCTTTGATCACCACAAAATTTGCATAATTGATCCAACACATAATGCGCAAATACCTTAGTAATCTTGTGCTATTGGTATCAATAAAGTGCACAACTTTTCCAATTAAGTACATTTTCTTAACTACTGGGTATACAAGTGGACAACTATTGGTACATTTGAAAAAATTTAGTGGGCTTTCAATTAGCATGTATCAATGAACGATTATTGGAAAATGGGCGGTAACTAGGCCTTTTCCCCTATCATAAATATTACGAATATTACATAGATCATTCATGCTAGTGAGAGATGGGTTCTTGTGAACTAGTACTCATGAAAGATGGGTCAATGAGATTGACTCAAAAACTAAGGAGTGAGATCACGATAAAATATCTTAACGTACTTAATAAAAAGTGGAGTTAATGAAAAATAGTCTCTTTGAATATTGAATTTACAAAGAACTTAACATTATAATTTTTTATGATTTTTTTTATTTACAAAAAATCTATTAGAAATATTTTTTTCTCAAGTTTTAGGTGAAACTAAATGAATGGCTACTACCCTAAGTTGTATACTTGATACTAGTAAGTTGTAAAATGATGAATAGTGGCCTCTTGAACCACATAGATATTAGTGTGTAGGATGAAAAATAATAAATGATATAAATTTTTTATCTCGTTAATGAGGGTGTAAGAAAATTCAATAAACGATGTTTGTACACGGATATAATTAATTAATCCATGTTTTGTGAACAATGGTTCACATGAATCCATTTCAATATGAAAACAAATGATCCATTTAGCACTCATTGCATCTAATGATGCTGGCAATAAAATAACATGACTTGTCGAAAAGTCATCCATCACAATACTACTCCATTTCAAATTCAGTGAAATGACATGACTTGCCAAAAAATCATCCATCACAATACTACTCCATTTCAAATTCAGTTAACCCGAAGCTTCTTGTCATCAAACCTACTTGACTTTATCATTTATAAAACATTCAACAAACTGAAATACTCTAAATATACTTACTCTTACTAAAATTCTAACTTATTATTTAAGAACTTGAAAAATGTAAAATTAACCCACAACTCAAACTTATCCCTTATCTCTAAACTGACCCAAATACAAATCCACACAAAAAAAGTATCTAGATGTTTATTCCCCCAATAAAAATAATAATAAAAATAGCATTTCCATCAGCATATACATCACAAAGCACCGTTGTCCCGGGAAGTTCTCAACCTGTTCCAATAAAAATATTTGTACGCTGAAAAGACTTCGAGTAGAAGCAGGGTTGTGTTTTGTTAATTTGAAACCAAATCCTCCAAATTAGATACGCCACTACTTGTAGTTGCAGCTTAGCCAAGTCAACACATAACCTCAAACAAGATAGAATGGCGGGCCTTCTGGATTAGGTGGAAATAATCTTTATATTTCCATTATGCCGCCAGCATTAATGTGATATAGTTGTTGTGGATGAATATGGTGATGGTGGATGTTGGATTTTGCTTACATGGTCATGATATATCTTAAGATAAGAGGAAAAGGCATTGTTTATGCAAAGCAATCGGTAGGGGCAACTTCTGAGCTGTGGCTCAAGTTTCTTGACATATCAGAGAAGGGCAGAAATTTGAAAGGGAGGAAAAATCGAAAAAGGAAATGGGTCTTTGGCAACAGCAGCAGCAGCAATTGCAACAGCAAGAGAGTCAGAGGCAACCCAAAACCTATAAGGAATCCATCAAAGCTTTAGAAGCAGATATTCAACATGCAAATACATTGTAAGTTTCATCAGTGGCTTCAATTGTCACACACAAGTTCTGTCTTAACACAATTACAGCTTTATCAATTCGTACACTTTAAAAGAACAATTAGGGCAAATTTGTATTCTGTTTTTGCATATTTATTTAAGGGATGAGGTTGTGGTTTTCCATTCAAAACATAACAGGCCCGAGCAATACGGGGAAACCGCTTTTTACAGAAAGAATTAATAGTTGGTTGCTGCAAGTGAGAAAAATCAATGGAAGATAAGATAATACCCCCGTTTAAGGAATATAATATGGTGAAAATTTTCACCATGTTGGATAACAGTTATTTTATAAAATTTTCTGTATTTTCATAGTAGTAATGTTAATGATGCCTTTCTAACCGGATGATCGGCATACCCACATCATTTTCTTAGGCAAATTTTGCTATTTTCTGTCATTTATTTATCTATCTTGCCTTTCGTTATAAATTTTCTAGTTGGCAAAATTCGCGTCTTTTCACTTGAAGGGATGGTTCGGAGCCGTTGTAATGGGTGTCCAAGAGCTTGTGATAAACTTTGCATTTTCGAAGTATTTAGGAGCAATACCCAGTGAGCAGTGTGTATCCCCCACCTCTGATGGAGAATATATCCAGTAGCAGCCTGGCTTTGAATTCAGACGTCCCGATAAGCCTGGTTTAGTTTTTGAGCGTAAAACAAAACCATGTTCTAATAAGCCTCATAATACATACAACATCAGGGCACGAAAGGAAACAAAGGTATTTGCAGTCTTTCTGATAAACAATGCAGTCTTTCTGCATTGAAACCCTGAAGCCGCCTTGCTCCTGTCATTACCAAATGCTGAAAACCTCCTTGGTGGATAAAAAGATAGATTCCAGAAGCAAAATATTTCTGTGAATGTATTAACATTCGCATTTCATTCAGGATTTAGGTACTTGGAGAGGATCTGCGTTCTGTTCATTGAAGAAATTCAAAACTTCTTTACTTATGAAGATTTCAAAGCTTCTTTTGAAATATGCTTACTTTTCACAATAGAAATCTTCAAATTTTTTCTAGTAATTAAACTTTGGACTCCTGATAGTCACCTCTGATAGAGAAAATGTCTGTAGCGCTAGACAAGATGCTAATTGACTGCAGAGACCTCAAGCCTCTCAGCCCATTGAATATATTCGAATTCCCATCAGCGTGTGGAATGTTTGGACTGTGAAATGCTGTTTAAGAGGCAAAAGATTCTAGTCCTTGTTGTAAGTTGAAATTCTATAAATTACTAGTTTGTGAATAATTTGAAGCCCTTCTATTCAAAATATGCAAATAATTAGTCGACACTTATGGGAAATCAATATTTAATGATGCATTGTTTTAGGAAAGTGTACCGGTAAATGGGTGATGTTGAATTCTAAATAGCATTCTTTAGCTGCTTGACTTGATAAAAAAATTAGGAAATGAAAGTAGCATCTCAATCAATTCTGCTTTTACTGAAATATATCTGGTAATGAATAAATCATATCAAATTTTCTAGAGAAGTAAAATCCAATGGATGACTGTCTTGTTTTAGTTGCCTACTCATTTTGTTTTCTTCTTAGATTCCATTCAGATCCTAGCAAAAGTTTGATGTTATTGACTAAAATTTAAATTGGTTCAGGGCATCGGCTTTTCCAAGGGAGTATGATGGTGCCTGTCTTCAAATGAGGTTGGCTTACAGTCCTGTGGCACCTTTGTTCCTTTTCCTTGTACAGTGGACTGATTGCAGCCTAGCAAGTACATTAGGTCTTCTGCACATTTTAATATATAAGGTGTGGTGTGTTGGTTCTTTTCTCTATCAAATGCTCAGGAGTTAAACTTGAAAATAATTGAAATTGACAGAATGATAATAAGCCATCTCTGGTTATCAAGGTCCATATTAATATGTTGATATTTTCGTTACTTTAAAGTTTGAAGCAAATGTGCTGTTTTCGTTTAACTAGAGTTTCTTGGCAACTCAATAAAAATCTAAAAGAAATCAGAGTGTGTCGCTTTGATGGCTCCTTTCAACTACTTCTTAGTTTATTAGAACATACTCTTTTCCATTGTGCTTTCTAATATAATGAAGTTTGCGTTGAGCAGGTCTTTTCAGATGGAACGACAACAATGTCAATTCATGAAAGGAAAGCTAGCCTTAGGGAATTCTACAGTAAGTAATTTTGTGTGTTTTTTGTTTGAATAAAGGAGGACAAGGAGGTATGAAGGTCAGGACATAATAGATATATTTTGTATCTGCAGCTGTCATATATCCTTCCTTAGTGCAACTTGAAGGAGGCCTAACAGAAAAGGAGGATAAGAAACAGAGAGCGATTTGCATGGAAAGATATAAGAAAAATGTTGATGAAGAAAGACAAAAACTCTCAGATCTTGATTTGGAACGTGAAGAAGAATGTGGAATATGCATGGAGACCAATGGAAAAGTTGTGTTACCCACTTGCAACCATTCAATGTGTATTAGGTGCTATCGGGACTGGTATGAACTATAAAACCTGTGTATGAGGTAGCTAGGTTAAAAGCTAAATTCTGCGACATTTTTTGGCATAGCTGGTGATATGAACAAAGTTAGGTATATCAAAATACTTAGATCTCAAGCTTTGTGTGGTGCTTATGGCTATCTGCAGGAATATGCGATCGGGATCATGTCCATTCTGCAGGGATAGCTTGAGAAGAGTGAATTCAACCGACCTGTGGATGTTTACAAGCAGTGGTGAAATAGTGGACATGGAAACGTTGAACAAGGATAACTTAAGAAGGCTTTTTAATTATATTGAAAATTTGCCACTAGTAGTCCCAGAGAGCTTGTTTTATGTTTATGATTCTCATTATGATTCCTATATGAAGTGAACAAATGGGAATCATTGACATCTAGCCTGAATTGCTCTTCCTATCTCATAAGTTGCTATTGCTTCTGATACTGGCCTTGGAAGGTCTTGTTGGATGAAGAAAGCTTCTCTTAATTTTCTCACTTTTTGATGGTTACATCTCCCCATTGTTAGCAGAAAAAAAGCAGACATAGCGGAGGAGTTCTGGTTGCCTAATTGGAAAGCACAATAGAGTGTATTTAATAGTATGTCTAGGTTGACTTGTACAGAAGGGAGCACCTGAACCTGAACATGGCATGTTCAAGATTTATTATATGGTGCTGCTCTTATAAGTTTGGATGGCCATTTGTACATACTAGCTTAGTTGAGGATTGGCTGTAAAGATGGCGCAAGCTTATAACTTGCTTCTTGTAAACATGATCTGAAGATGCCCGCTATTTGTCTGGGGTGCATTTGGACTACCAGAGTTGTAGACATGCTTTCTTCCTAAATTTCAGTCCTGCGGAATAATAAAGGCAGCCAATTGGCTGTTCAAGCAGGACCTTACTCTGTGTTGAAGGTTTTATCTTTTAATTGTATAGGAATCAAGTTCTCTAATATCTTGTCAACATCTTGTCGTACCTTGCTGTTGGGTATGTTTTGCTTAAAGTATTGTTTTAATTTCTTATAGTTAATAGGTTAATGTCAATGTATATTTGCTCCTCTGTTTGTTAGGAGGATTATTGCTTACATCTTTTGTCAGAAGGCTATCAAGGTCTGTCCTCCCATCAGCGAGGGTTATGTTGTCTGCTTTTGGGGTGCACATGTTGTTGAGTTTGTTTGCAGTCATCACACTTGGAGTGGATGGTGATATCCTATGATACTCATATGTGATCCAGCCTCTGTTTTTATTTGCAATTATTTTGACATATATAAATATATCCTATGACGCTTATGTGTGTCCCATCGTCTCTTGTTTTTATTTGTTATACTTGACATATATAAATATAAACATTTTAGTATTTCGTTTTGATTAAAAAATGGTTACAGTTGATATTTCTAGCATGATTTATGTCTACGATATAAATGGAAGGCATTGAATTTGAATGCTCATATCAAACAAATTATGCTATAATTATGGATTTCTGTATTTATTTGGTGATGAATTGTGGACAATTATAATTCAAACGGCAGCAGAAGGCACGCTTGCTTGGCACAAGCAGAAGAGTGGATAGCTGTTGAGGCTGCCAACCATTTACAAGCTTTACCATTACCATTACCATTCTAATAAGTTGGAATTGTTATTGGCATTACCATTCCAGTAAAAGCACAATTTTTTAAGGCCCATCAAATAGATGTTAGAAAAAAGGCAATCATTAGAAGGGGCTCAAATAATCTGAGAATGTAAGGTGTAGATTCATTCCAGCGGGTCTGGAGTGCATGTAACACCGTCCCAGACTGGTAATTTGAGTTTTTTTATGGAATATCAAAAGAAAAAGGAGTCATGTCATCTGCCATTTTCCAGCGGGTTTGGAGGGCATGTAAGACTGTTCAGACTAGTAGTTTGAGTTTTTTTATGGAATATCAAAAGAAAAAGGAGTCGTGTCATCTGCCATTCAAAGAATATCAGTAAACAGATTGTGTCAAATGAACTACTTATAAATATACTGTAATCATAATTTGGACACTTAAAAATGTTCATGTTTGAGGCTCCCGTTAATATTACCATTCTATTATAAAAACTTGTAATTGTTATTGGCATTACCTTTTAATAAAGCACAAGTCATACGTCTACTCACTAGATTAATTTTTCCTCGAGGATTTGGAGTGCATTCACACCATCCTGGACAGAAGTTATTTGAGCCTCTTTTTGGAACTTCTAAAGAAAAATATCACTATGTAGCTTATGTCAATAGGTACTACATTTAAATGTGGTGTTGTCATAATTTGAATACTAAAAAGTGTTGTATTTGAGGCCTCCAACAGTTACAAATGACTTTCAGCATTACCATTTCATTTCAAAAACTTGAAATTGTTAACTATTCAATAAAAGCACAAGTCAATAAAGTCTTATATGCTATATCAAGTCTGTCTGAAAGAGAATAAAGTAAAAGATCTTAAAGGGGGGTTCAAATAGCTGGACAATGTAAGGTGTATATTTATTCCATAGGACTGGAATTTATGTACATAGCCCCATACAACAATTATTTGAATCTTGTTATGGATTTTCAAAAGAAAAAGTTATTTTATTTGTCATTCAAATGAATACGACAATACAATTTGTATCAATAAATGCTACATATAAATGCAGTGTACTCATATTCTGTACAGTTAAAAGTATTGTGTCTAAGGTCTCCTTTAACAAATGACTTTTAGTATAAACATTCTATAATATAAAACTTAGAATAGTAATTGACATTATCTTTTCAATAAAAGCACAAAGCATCAAAGGCCCACTTGTCCTATTAAAATTTTCTTGAAAGTTTGGAATGCATTTACATCATCCTTGACAGCAGTTATTTGAACTTTTTTTTGAAATTTTGAAAGAGAAGAGTCATGTTATCTGCCATTCAAATAAATCAATATATAACTTGTGTCAGTAAATACTGTATATAAATACACTATAATCATAATTTGAACACTTTAAAACATTATGAAGACAGCAAAGACCCACCTACTAAATCAAAATCTTTATATATAAAAAAAGTCACATTATATGGCATTCAAATGAATACCATTTATTTGCATCAGATACTATATATAAATACAATATAATATCAAATTGTCACAATTTAAACACTTAGGGATCCCCCAATTATAACTACCTAATCCTGGTTTGAAACAAGTTGTCAGAAGAACAAACAAAACCGCCTTATCCTGCAACACTTGGAGGGAGGTGACGTATGAGACGGGCAGCTGGGCATCTAATGTGGCATAAGCAGATAAAGAGGCGTAGGAAGAGAAGCCCATGGTTTATAAGTGGAGTGTAGGTATATTGAATGAGACGAGAAGGCGGTGGGAAGTCGTCAACAATAACAATGACGTTTCTGAGTAGAGAGTTGACCCAACGGCATATCAATTAAAACGGAGATGCCAGTTGAGTGGGATTGGCAGGTCGCCCTCCAACTCCTCTTTAGCTCATGGAAAGAGATGAGTTTTTACATGTCATCATTCTTCAACAGTTTGGTAATTTGGTTTGTTAGTCCAACTAATTGTAACAAATGATGCTTATTTGGGCAAGGGCAGGACCTGAATTTAATGGCCGTCCCATCTGTTAAGTATTTACAGTTATATTTTAATTGTGAAAATATATTTTATTATTTTTAAAATTATATTTTAGATTTGATATATATTTTATTATGATTTTATATATTTTTTTTATGGTGTGTTTATTTTTTATGTGATAAAGTTCTTTCAAAATTGGTTTAAATTTGACGGTCTATTTTGTCCATCATGAACTTTTTTTCTATGGTTTAGTTTTCATTATTGTTTTTCGCTTGACATTTTTTTTTTTTACTGCAAGTCAAATTTTATATAATAAGACAATATAGGCGAGGGACATGAACATTTTCAGCATAAGGCACATGCCTCCTCTCTGCCATAGAAGCACTGCCAATACCTAGGCGTAAAACTTGTAACATACTGACATTAAAATGAAACTAACGAATCATAATGCATTGGTGTGTTTTGCCTCATATGGGATACATCACCATTACAAATGTGAACAAAAAAATTACTTTTAAAACATTTTAAATTCTTCTTTGTTTGCTATCTTTCCAAATTTCATACACTCTGCTCCATTCCACTACTGATACATCAAACGTTGTTAGAGACACTCTCATTAAAGCATCCGATATATCTAATGTTAGAGTTGTTCATCGGATATCTTTTATTATGTTTTGCCTTGAAAATCCTCTTTCACACGTCGTTGTACTTGTTGGAATAGTAAGGATTGTTTGCCATAGTTTTGTCATGTTTGGAAAACTTGTATGTGAGTCTGTGACACAAAAAACCCTCCAAGCTTCCTTCATTGATAATCCCTCACAACTAAGACGAATAGTATCAATAAATATATGCAACTCTTGTTTACAAACTTCAAAATTAAATAATGTTTCATTTTCTTCTCCCTCACATAAAGTATGTTGCATGTGTTGAAAAAGATTATCAAGCCAACATTTTGAATTATCTTCTCTAGCACGACCATCCTTTAGATAATGACAAGGACTAAACAATTTTACAAAGTTGAAAAACACAAGATCAGGAAATCTTCCATTCAAACAATCTATAAGTGCTTGGACATATTCTTTTGCAATTTGTTTACAACTCTCTAATGAACCATCAATGCAAGGTTTTAGTGATTATTTTTGTGAATCAACATAATCACCATGTGCATGTAAAATTGCCACAAATTGCAATTCATGCCTATGAACAATGCCCTCTTTATCAATAATCTCTAAATAACCATATTTAGAGGCATCCAAGAATTTAGATAAGTAACAGGTACCATCAACAAATATGTCACTTCTCATAAACCACCTACTTAAAGTGTTTATAGTAATATCAATAGATGCCCTTAATGATGTAACATCAACATACTCTTCTTGAAATTTTCTATTCAGCTTGTTCAACATAAACATTATATATGCAAGCATGTGTAAGCCAAATTGAACTAAAAATATTCTTGCCTTATCATACCATGACTCTCTCTTTTCATTTTTCCATAAAGTCAATATAGGAAGCATCAATACAACAAGCCTTTCAATAACTTGTCCTCTTGAAAGCCATCTAACTCCATGAATTTGAAGAGCTTGAAGAGTTTCAAGTTGCATGACTTCCTGTAAAGAAATGAGTTCCTTGTTTCTTTTAGTAGAATTTTGTACTCAAGAATACACCTTATTTGCTAATTTATCAACAAATAACAATTCAAGAATTTTTTTGGAAGCATTTGATGTAGCTAAAGCTTCACGATGAGCAATGCAATGAACACCTACAAGATTAGGAACATTTTTTTTCATAAAAGAAACAAACCCATTTCACTACCAACCATGGATGAAGCACCATCTCTGGAAACAACTATTAAGCGTGTATTTGAAATCCCCCTTTCTTCCTTTAAACCATTGATTGCATCATAAATTGTTTTTCTTTTTCCATCACAAACATTTATGAGCTTTAAAAATTGCGAAGTTGGTCGCTCCAACCCTTTTGAGTCTAAAAAAATTGCATAGACCATAAGATGCTTCTCTAAACTGCGATATGTACTTTCATCCAACATCAAAGAGAAAAAAAGGACTATCCAACATTCTAGTAGTTTGTACCTTTTCAAGATACCTAGATATAGCAAAAAGAAATTGATTTGCAGCCATCTGATTTGTGTATGAATTGTAGTCCTTATTCTTTAGCATGTTTGGTAGCTGTAATGCCATTTCAAGAGAGAAAAATGATTCATATTTTGAAAGGGGTAAATCTTCTTGAACCATCCAAAAAACTAATTTCATAGTTGTGATGACTCTTTCCTTGTTAATGCCATAAACATTTGCTATATGTTTTGTAATAGGTTTTGCTTTCTTTTCATTCCCACATGTCCATTTAGCTAGTGAAATCTTATGAATGTTTGAATTGGCATGAGTAACTAATGAATCATGTTGTAAATTAGTGCAACCATTCCCTTCTCCCCATGGTCCAATTGTATTATGTGTTTCACAATATATGCATTTCATAACTTTTTTTCCTTCATATATTGTACATTTCAGCCACTTAAACTTTAATTTCCATTCCTCATGAAATTTTCATTCCCACATGTCCATTTAGCTAGTGAAATCTTATGAATGTTTGAATTGGCATGAGTAACTAATGAATCATGTTGTAAATTAGTGCAACCATTCCCTGCTCCCCATGGTCCAATTGTATTATGTGTTTCACAATATATGCATTTCATAATTTTTTTTCCTTCATATATTGTACATTTCGGCCACTTAAACTTTAATTTCCATTCCTCACGAAATTATCGTTTTACTTCAAGTTTTTTTTTGTTTTGTTTTCTTTTTCTTCTATGTAATGTTTTCTCTTGTTTGATATTCATCAACATACTCTTCAATGTACCCCAAAATATCTAAGTCTTCATTTAAATCAAAATTATGATCTTCATTGGGTGCTACAAATTCAGATGTACTTGAACATGGAAAAAAATGCTTGATAGAAGGCTGATTTTTTTTCTCCGAGACATTTTCAAATTGTAATTCCTACATATTTTAAAAATAAGAAAGGTTTAGATATTTTGTTCAAATTCATCTAAATTTATAAAAAATGAACCATAGAAAAATAATTTAATATAAACTAACAAAAGAACAAAAGAAATAAAATGAAAATGATCATACTCTTCTTACTATCGAGCAAAATCTCTTTACTTTTTGCAAATCTTCTTTCTTTTTTATTGTAAGTTGTAAGTGTGCAAAAAAACTTCCCCTTTTCTAACTTTTTGAAGGAGAAGATTGTTGTTTTTATAAAAAATTCTATTAAAGAAACTCAAAAAGTATTTAGAATAAAAGAAACTCAAAAATGTTTAGAATCTTTAAAAAAATCTAAAAATTTGAGATTTGTTTTTTCAACAATAGAAGTTTGCATTTTAAAAAAAAGGTTCTATTCTTTTATTAAAGCATAGAAGAAGTTTTTATTAAAAATTTAAAAATAAAAGTATATATATACGATCTTCAAATACAGTATACAACCATCAAATTTAAGCCCTGCTTACATGGAAAGTGTTTCTCATATGAGTTCAATTGATTGACTTATGATAACAGTTCTAAATGTGTTAGCATGATAGAAGACCATTGAGAAAGATCTAATGTTCAACAATTTTAACAATATAAGAAAAAAAACTAATATCAATCTATGATATTACTACTTCGAAAAGCTATTTTTTTAGAAATCAAATCTCTACATTTTCTCCCATTCTTTTTTAAGTTATTTTTTCAAAGAAATAATATCACTACTTTAAAAAGTTTTTTTAGAAATTCAAAATTTGACTTACGTGGAAAGTGTTTCTTATACGAGTTCAATTGATTAATTGCTATGATGATAGTTCAAAATGTTATAGAATGTTAGAAGACGATTGAGAAAGATTTAATTGTTCAACAATTTTAGCAATATAGGAAAAAAACTAATATCAATAGATAATATCATTACTTCAAAAAGCTATTTTTTTAAGAAATTCAAAATTCTACTTATGTTGAAAGTGTTTTTGTTCAATTGATTGATTGTTATGATGAGAAATGTGTTAGAATGATAGAAGATGATTGAGAAATATTTGATTGTTCAACAATTTTTACAATAAAGGAAAAAAAACTAATATCAATCAAATTATATTTTTTCAAAGAAATAATATCATTACTTTAAAAAGCTTTTTTAAGAAATCAAATATCTAAAGAGAAATCTAATATCCTTCCTTACTGTATGGTCCCATGGGGGGGCTTGGGCTTCTATTTTCATGGATCAAGCGGTCTCATGAAGAAAAAAAAATTGTGCTACGAGATTAATTAGAATCTTTTCCAAAAAAATAGGAGCCCCTACCTTTTAGAAATGAATCTTTCAGCGGGTGAAATTGAGGTGGGGCTAGAAATTGCCCCTATAGCTTAGGAATTTTTTAGAAAGTTTTTTTGCCACTTGTCTATCACTTAAAATTTTAAATTCCTAAAAAAAATTAAAAATGGGAGAATTTTTATTTATTTATTAATTTTTACCAAAAATACTCCAGTTCGATCCTTAAATTTTGGAGCTCAAACTTTTAAGCTGAATTGCAAAATTGAATTCATGGGACCACTAGCCTTAAAATATTCCTAAAAAATCTAAGTAGCACCCACTGAATTTTTTTAGGAAGCCCCCCTCCATGGGACCATACCCCTAGTTTATTAGTACTTGCATCATGCAATACTATTGCAATGAGTTTTGTTTTTGATAAAGTAAGCAACATTTATAGGGTGTTGTACCATTTATACAAAGAGCCCAAAGGGCCAAAAAAAGAGCTAGTTCAAACCAAGAATGAACTAGGAGAGGACAAACCAAACACATAACATAGAAACAACTAGCAAACAACCGTCAAACTACAGACTAGGACAACACTCCAAAATTTGAGGGGACCAAACTGAGACCCTTAACCCTAGGTCACGAAGTAGCGAAAAATCAAGAGAGTCCCTTCTTCTTCCTCAGCACCAAAGACCAGGAAGACTTAGAATCCAAGTCCACCGAGCAAGGCGAGAGAGGTGAATCCACAAAAGCCACCAAGGGCAAAGAGCCACCACTCAACAAGGGAGACAACAACACAAGGGAGGAGACAAGAATTGTCAAAGGACCAACAGAGGCATTTAATGAAGTTTGGGAAGGCACAGTCATAACAACGTCAGCAGATCGAGCCAACATTGGCTCCACAGTAGGGATAGTCGAAAGAGGAGTACTAACATGTTCCTGAGAAGGAACAATAGGGCCAACCTCTGCAGAAGAAACTCCTGAAGGAGGAGAACCCACCGTGAGATGGTCTGAGAGAGCATCCTTCCACCAAGTAGCAATGCCCTTGCAGTGGGCATGAGGGCAAGTAGACCCACCGAAAAACATCTCCTACACTAAAATGGGAGACCCTCATAGTCCAAGATTTGTTTTCAAGGTCTTGCCTCCACCAGTAAGACTACATCACCATGGAGAGGTTTGGAGATGTCCAAATCAACTAACAATCGAGCTACCATAGTATACCCAAGCGCCCTAGTTGTAGAGTCCACCATTAAGAAGTGCCCAATGGTGTTGCCAATAGCTTCATAACATGATTCCTCCCAAAGCTGGAGAGGAAGATTCGGTAGTCGGACCCAAACAGGTCTAGTGTTCATCAATGACTCTGTAAGGGGATTGAAAGAATGATACCAAGGCCTAATGGATAGAGAATGAATACCCCACATCCACCCCTTGTCCAACACACTGTTTTTCTCCATAGAGGAGGCAAATGTAGCAATAGAGAAACCCTTAGCACTAGGGTAGAGCTCAATCTCCCTAGAGACCACTGGCTTCTAGGAGACAAACACCCAATCATGGAGATCGAGGAGGGAGGGCCACAGGCCATTAAACTTGCAGACCACGCCCTACTTCAAATAATAATCATTTTCAACTACCTCAAAACCATAGACCACAATAGGGGAGTCTCAGGCATAGGGCAAAGGCCGAAAAGCCTAAGTAGGAGGCCGAGCACCCACCTTAGCAGCCTCAGAGAAGGACTTCACCTGACCCGAAGAACCCCTAGCAACTGGAACAAGAGGTGGTACATCCATCTGTGATGCATCACCAGGAACAAATCCCACAAACACAGCTTCAGCTGAAATAGAATCCCCGCCATCACACACTACCAGGAGCCTGTAGGCCATAGCTGAATCAGGGCTCATCGCAGCCAAAGAGGTCACAACCTTATGAGACACGACATCTGCAAACTGATGCCCTAATCGTCCAAGACTGTTCTTCTTGCTCGCATACAACAGGGAAACCACTGAAACCGCGTCAGGAAGCACGCCAAAAGGAGAGCACCCAATGGGAGGGTCCTCGTAGACCACCCCAACAACCCGCGATCATAGACATGCACCCAAATTAAAAACTATTAGTTTAATCCTTGTTAAATAATTTTTTTTTTTTCTAAAGTCAATATAAAATATTTAACTTTCAAAAATTAAAAAAATATTTCGACAAAATGTTTCAGGTGTTAAAGGCGGATTTTTAGGGAAATTGATGGTAAACTATTATTTTGGCATTTTTTTTGAATTGGTTTTACTCCACTTTTACTATTATTTTGACATTTTTTTGTTTGTACAATAAAATTTTTGTGCCAACAATAATTGCATTTAATAGAAGAATATGAATCCTTTAAAAAATCACTATAAAAATATTACCAATAACCCAAAAAATTTAAACAAATAAATAAAAATTAATATTCAAATAAAAATAATAAGAAGATTACAATTATAGCTAAATTATTTCTATTATTATTATTAATTATATTAACTAAGATTACAATCTTGCTATTAAATTTATATTTTAATTTAGAACACAAAATCAAATTAATTAACTACAATAATAAAAGAATAATAATATTTTAATAATTATAACAATTTAATATAAAAATATTATTGTAAATATAAAAATAATAAGAATAGTTTAATAACAATATAATATTAAAATAATAATATTAATATAATATTTCTAATTATTTTTTTTGTTCGCTGAATCACTACTAAGGGGCAACACCCTGATCACTTTTGACTAGAGCTATGAACCATTGAGGCCACATTCGAGGGACCTCATCTCCGCCATTCTTCTCCTTCTCTTCCTATCCTCCCTCAACCTCCCCACTTCTCCTTTACTCCCCCTCTCTGCACCTCCTTGACACTCCTCTGCCGATATTCCTCCTGTCTATCACCGCCTGTAGCCAACTGCGCCCGTCATCTTTGTTGATCGCTAATCTATTACCCTCCTCTTCAAGCTAGAATCCTCCCTACCCGCAACCGAATCTAGTCATCCTCCTTCCTTTGTTCTCCATCCACTGGATCGTTGGCGACTGCCTCCTCCCTACCCACAATCGAATCTAGTCATCCTCTTTACTTTGTTCTCCATGTTGGCTATGTGTGAAGCCAAGTCTGGTGACTGTCACTGCTGCCTATATTTGGAAAATCTGCAGTCTCCTCTATGGTGCATGTCTACGCATGTCTGGCGTTGTGAATCTTCCTACAAGAAGATGTAAAGAAGCTTTATGCTATATACTGAAAATAGTATGTTGTATGTAATTTGATATTGAGATGAATACAAAGAGCAATCCCCTGCTCATAGTGGATGTAGCCAATGTAGGATTTGAGAAAGACAAATCCACAGTTCACCAAGAACACCTGCATGCAAATAACCTGTTACAAGAGAGAAGTTGAAGGAGACAAAAAGCAGAGCTTGGAAATACTCAAGAAGAGAGAGAAAAAATTATATTCCAAGATGATGAACAATAATTAAAAGTTCGACCTTAAAAGGTGAACGAAACCCTAAAGCAAGGAAAAGCTAGGTTGCACATTAATAATTAATATGAATATTAATTATAATGTACCTAAGAGATAGCTTAAGTAAACAGAGTAATAAAAACAACTTAATTAATTAAACCGATGTGATCTAATTAATAAGTGTAAAATATAATTACTCTAACACCCCCCCTTAGGCAAAGCTCGGGAGGTAAGCTAACCTAGCACAACTATGAATGCAGGAAAAAAATGGGTCCCGGCAACAAGCCCTGATCAGGTACTCGAATATAAGGAAATCTCTATGAAACGGAGAAAAGGAGAAAACCCAATGGGAAAAAACTCCTCTCCAAAAAGAGATGCAAAAAAGAAAGTACAAATGGAATGTCTCAAGAGACTCTCTCAAGAACATATGCAAATATACAATCAGATACCCTCCCATGAGAGAAAGTGGAGACTCCAAAGCCCCCCCAAAATGAAAGAACCCCTCTGCCAATGATCAAACCAATGTGTCTCCTCGAAGGAAGAAACAAATCCAACGGTCGAGGAAGAGGAAATCCCTGGATGTGAGGTGAAAATGGTAGTCCTGGATGATGCTCACTGAAGAACTAAACTGGAGAATGAGTGTTTGAATAACAGAATGGTGAATCAAACAACTCAAGATGATCCTGAAATGTAATCTCCAGTGAAGAAGGGATAACAGGTGTGTTGAATCTGTCATTTGTGAGGAAAGGAATATCCTCTGATATGGCCTCAACAACTGCACTTGATGGCTTGATGAGTGGAGCGATAATGTCAATCACAGCTAAAGAGGAATCTTGCTAAACAGATGTGATCTCAACAGGAGGAAGAGGTGTAGAAGTCTCAACACTAGTCTCATGAACAGATGGAAGAACACATAAGTTCAAGTGACCGAACTTCTCCTCAGATACTGCATGCTCTCTTTTAGAAAGAGAGGGAGATGGTGGACCAAAGTGTGTAAATGCATACAATCGGGAAGAATGTTCAACTGTCCCTGTTGCAACAATGTTGCCAGTCTGAATGTCTCTGATGTGCACTGAATCAGGTGTGAACTCAACTATCTTCCCTGTCCCACTATGAGCAATCTGATAAATGGAGAGAAGGTTAGTGGACAAAGATGGAACACATAGTACATCATTGAATGTACCGTCATCAATATCGATAGAACCTTTCCCACATACACTCATATAAGTGTTATTACCCATCAATATGTGTGGTGAGGATGCAACCTCGAAAGATGAGAACATGTCCTGAGAAGATGCCATATGGTGTGAAGCACCTGAATCCAGTAGCCATCTAGATGAATGTGAACTGGTGGTTGCACATAATGCATGACCCTTATGTGGGGCCTGTCCGTCTATCTGGAATGATGATGAAGAAGAAGACCCGCCTAAAGTAGATGAAGAAGAGTGATGAATATGGTTCTTCTCAAGAAGAGTTGTCAAATCTGAAACCTGTTTTGCATATCCATCTATCTTCTTCTCATAACACTTGGACTCATCATGTCCTAGCTTAGTGCAATAAGCACACTTAGGTCTATCTTTCTTCAATGATTCCCCCTTAGGAGAAGGTGAATTAGAAGTCTTCTATGAACTAGAATCCTTCCAATGATCTGTGGTTTGTGGTTTTTGTTTCTTCTTTTGCGTTTGCTTCCCCTGATATGACCGTGCTACCAATGCTTGGTGCGGTGATCCTATGAGAGCGTCCAACTGTGATATTTTGGCTTGCTCTCGTGTCAAATGATCACAAAACACCTCAAAAGAAGACATGGTAAAACGTGCACCCAAGGCATCCATAGTAGAATGGAAAGTAGATGAGAATATCTGAAAGTTCCCACGAAGCTTTGATAAAATCAGGTAAATACACTCTGTATCAGTCTTAACCTTACCACAACCCTGTAGAAGAGATCTCTGTTGTTTGAATTTCATCAGAAAGTCTTCAATGGAGGGAAAAGAATTAGGTACAAGTGAAGTCAACTCTGCCTCAATCTGTAGTGCACAGAACTGATTGATGGTACCGAATAAATCATTGAACTTGGTCCACATTTCAAGAGGACTATTACATGTATCAAGATGAAACAACAAGCTGTCTGAAACATGTAAGGAAATCAAACCCATAGCCTCATCCATCTTATTTCTATGTTGCATAACCTCAAATGGCCTCGTCAAAACTGGCTGAATCGTATCTAAACAGGACCACAACCCCTTTGATTTGAGAAGACGTGTCATAAATGTCTTCTAGGTATGATAGTTATGAGGTGTGAGAAGTTCAACAGTAGAAGTATTTTCGGCCATGCTGTGAACTGTGCCTCAACTGCTCTAAATTTTTATTATTATTATTTAGTGGTCTTTTAGAACTAGACAGAAGATGCAGAAGGGGTTTTTTTGTTTTGGTGTTTATAGATTCTAGTTTTCTAATGTAAATGACAAAAAGCAAGAAAAAACACCCCCCCCACAATGCAAAAAACCAATCCCCAGTACAAATTGAAAGCCAGAAAACAATAGAAAGCAGTATATGTATGAGACAAATCTTTGTGTACCTGAAGAATTTTCTGGTGAAATAAACTACAGATCTGGAAAGATCATAGAACCACCTTTCCGATGCCTATTTGCTTTCGAAAAACGGAGCAAAAACGACAAAGTTATGCCCTCCGGAGTGTAGAAAAATCATCTGACTTTGACTGCCAAAAACTACATGTAAACTGAAAAATGTTGAAGAAATTCCTACACCATCAGAACGGGCTCAGAACCAGCTTTCTGACGCCTATTTTCATTTGTAAAATCGAGAAATAATACCCATTTTACGCCCGATTTAGCGCAAGTTGCTCAAAAGGGTAAAAAAATTTTGCACAACCCTTAAGGGCTAAAAAACCTTCGGCCCCTGGTCACATGGCTGACCAGGGGGCTAGTGTGCAGGAGCTGGAGCGTGGCCCTTGGTTCCCCATATGACCGCGGCTAGGGTTTAGGGGGCCACCCGAGCTGGGCGTTGGCGGCGCTCGGGTGGACTGCCGATGTTTGGCCGGTGGTCGGCTGGTGGTGACCGAGTTGGCGGCTACTGGGTGGCTCCATTGGTCGAAGTGGCTGGCGGTTGGCTGCCTGGTGGCCGGTAGGCGGTGGCCTACAAATACACTGGAGGCGCTAAAGGTTTTTTTAAAAACCTTATAAAATATCAATTTAAAATTGATTTTTTTTAAAAAAAATTTCTCGAAGACTGTGCCTTGAGGCCGTACGGCTTGTGGGTCAATTTTGTTTTGCCTTTTTGGTCGATAGAGGCCAAAATAGACAAATTTTATATGAAAACAGGGGTTTTTGGATGCTCTGGACTCAATGGCGAAGTCCGTTTTGTCCAAAAATGCCCAAAAAATTAGGTGACCCCCAGATCCATAGAAAATCAAAATGTAAAACTGTGAAAGCTTGATCCAACCCTCGTAGCTCCAAATTCTTCAAACATGAAGAGGTTGCAGTAGGTCCACTCTGATATCATGGAGGATTTGAGAAAGACAAATCCACAATTCGCCAAGAACACCTGCATGCAAATAACCTGTTACAAGAGAGAAGTTGAAGGAGACAAAAAGCAGAGCTTGGAAATACTCAAGAAGAGAGAGCAAAAATTATATTCCAAGATGATGAACAATAATTACAAGTTCGACCTTAAAAGGTGAACAAAACCCTAAAGCAAGGAAAAGCTAGGTTGCACATTAATAATTAATATAAATATTAATTATAATGTACCTAAGAGATAGCTTAAGTAAACAAAGTAATAAAAACAACTTAATTAATTAAACCGATGTGATCTAATTAATAAGTGTAAAATATAATTACTCTAACAACCAATTGGTGAACCAAGTTAAAAAACTCTTTGTCTTTCTATTTTGTATTTTTCTATGCATCTTGCTTTTCATTTTGATTCTGTATTATTTATGTTTGTTTTGTTCTATTTTTTCTTCATCTCAACAATTGGTATCAGAGCCTGGTTGAGCAGCTCAATGGTGAAGTTGGTTGAAGAACTTCTGGAAGAATGGAAGATTAAGAAATTTCCAGGTCAGAATTTTGGACTGTGGAAAGTCCAAATGGAGTCATTATTGATCAACCAAGATCTATCACTCGCTTTGCTCGAAGAAACAAAAGGAAATGGCTCTATGTCAAATGAAGATTGGGAGAGGATGGACATGAAAGCTCGTGCAACCATTTTATTATCGTTGTCCAACAACATGCTCTTCAATGTCTCAACTGAGAAGACCACAAAGGAGTTGTGGGACAAATTATCTTCCCTATATGAGATTGCATCAACTTCCAATAAGGTGTTTATTATGAAGAAATTTTATAACTTGAAAATGCGAGAAGAGGGAGTTATGTCAAATCATTTAAATGAATTCAATACATTAGTCACTCAATTAATCTCTGTGGGTATTAACCTAGATGATGAGATCAAGGCTATTTTATTATTGTGTTCCTTACCAAATAGCTGGGAAGGTATGGTGATGGCAGTGAGCACTTCAGTGGCTGCCAAAAGCAAGTTAAAATTTGATGATGTTGCAGCCACTCTTCTCAGCGAAGATATGAGAAGGAAACATTCAGAGCCTTCTTCTGATGATGCATTAACTATTGTAAGCACTGACAATAGAGGGAGAAATCAAGATCAAGGAAGACATAAAGATTGTAGAAGATCAAAATCTACAAACCATTTGAAGTCTCGAGGAAGCAATGGTGCTTGTTGGTTTTGTGGGAAACTAGGACATACAAAGAAAAAATGTTGGAACTATAAAAAGGCTCAAGGTAAAGTAAGTAATAATGAAGTTAATGTTGTTGATGATGGTGTTTTGGTTCTAGTAGTAGGTGACATGACTACAAACCCATGGGTACTTGACTTCAGTGCTTCATTTCATGCCACTCTATGTCAGAGTGCTTTCATCAATTACCAGGAAGGTATGTTTGGAAAAGTGTTTCTTGGAGATAAAAAGGAATGTGAAATTTTAGGTAAAGGTGATGTATTATTGTCTTTAAGGAATGGTAATAAATGTTTATTGAAGGACATAAGGCATGTTCCTACACTCCAAAGAAATCTGATTTCTATAGGTCAGTTGTATACTCAAGGGTTCAATGTTAATTTTGGTTTAAATTTTTGGAAAGTGACAAAAGGTGTGTTGATGCTTGCAAAAGGAAATAAAGTGGAAAGTTTGTATGTTTTAGAGTGCAACAATGAAGTGGGAGAAACTTTGATAGTTGTGGACAACGGTTCTGAAATTTGGCACAAGAGGTTCGGGCATATGAGCAAGAAAGGACTTTAAGTTATGCTTCAATGAGGACAACTTTCAAGCCTAAAATCCATTCATTTGGACTTGTGTGAACATTGCCTTTATGGCAAACAGATTCGGAGCAGTTTTTTGAAAAAAAAACCATGATACAAAAACCACACTATTGGAACTTGTGCATTCTGATGTCTTTGGTCCCACAAAAGTAACATTGTTTGGTGGTGCAAATTATTTTTTGAATTTTTTAGATGATTGCACTCAAAAAAATTGGATTTATATGCTACATAAAAAATCTGATTTTTTTTCAAAGTTTAAAGTCTTCAAAGCTCTTGTTGAAAATCAAATTGGAACTAAAATTAGATGTCTCAAAACTGACAATGGGGGCAAGTTCTTCTCTTTGTAGTTTGACACGTTTTGTGCAGAAAATGGCATTCGAAGAATCAAAGTGGTTCCATTCACACCTCAGGAGAATGGTGCAACCAAAAGGCTGAATCAAACTATTTTAGAGAGAGCTCGGTGAATTCTCTCCAATGTTGGTTTAGGAAAAGAGTTTTGGGCAGAGGCATGTAACACTACATTTTATTTGATCAATCGAGCTCCCTCATCTTGATTGGACTTTGAAATTCCAGAGGAGAGGTGGATTGGAAAAAGGATCTCCTACAATCATTTGTGTGTTTTTGGCTATGAATTGTTTGTGCATATTCCAAACGAGTAGTGGACAAAGTTAGATTTCAAGTCCAAGAGGTGCATTTTCCTTGGTTACGATGAAGATCAATTTGGTTTCCGGCTGTGGGATCCCATTGCAAATAAAATTGTTCACAACCATGATATTGTTTTTAATGAGAAGGAATTTCCAGGTTTACAAAAACAAAGTACTTCAGATTCTGATAATTTTCTTTAGTTTGATATGTTTAATAATGAATATTTTCCTTCTCTGAGATCAAAGTCATCCATCGTTACTTTCCCTTCTCCTCTTGTTATCTCACATGTTGTGCACCCTTTTATACAACCACTTCATCCCCAACCTGAGGCAGAAGCTCACACTTTCCCTGTTCAAACATCCTTACTCTCCCAACCCCCTCCTATTTTGTCTACCCAACCTTCTGTCATGGATGCGTTACTTCTTTTCACGGATGCGCCAGTAAATACCATGTACGCGCCACTTCTTGTCATGGATGCGCCAGTACAGACCTTGTATGTGCCACTTCCTGTCATGGATGCACCAGTACAGACTTTGGATGCGCCATTTCATCTAGACAGATGTGAAAATGTTCAAGATAATGTACAAAGGAGCACAAATTTTTATTATGATATGGAGGGAGTTCAATCTAAACTCCAAAATTTATGTCTGAATGAAGCTCCTCCACTGTGTAAGTCAACTCATGAGAAGAAAAGACCCTCTAAGTATGATGATTATGATCTTTTACTTTCTACTCAGGTAGAGCCAACCACATTTAAACAGGCATGTAAATATGGGAGTTCAGTTAAATGGATGGAGGCTATGAATGAAGAAATGGAGTCTACGAGAGTCAATAATACTTGGGATTTGGTTTCCCTTCCAGAAAATTGAAAGCCTTTCAAAAACAAATGGGTTTACCATTTGAAAGAGGAATATGGAGGATGTCAAAGGTACAGGGCTAGATTAGTGGTGAAAGGTTTTTCTCAATGAAAAGGTATTGAATTTAATTTAAAAAAAATCACTAGTTGTAAAAATGCATACAATTCGTGTTATTCTAGGCATGACAACTATTTATAATTTTGAGCTTCAGCAACTCAATGTTAAAGAAAAATTTCTTCATGGAGATATTAATGAGGAATTATACATGGAGTAGCCTAAAAGCTTTGTTCAATAGGGACAAGAACATTTTTATTGCAGGTTGAAATGGAGTTTGTACAGGCTCAAGCAAGCCCCGAGACAATGGTACTTGAAGTTTGATAATTTCATGACCCCGCAATGTTTTATTAGAAGTGAATCAAATCCATGTGTCTACTATAAAATGCTTGCAAATGGTGAGTTTTTTATTCTTTTACTCTATGTTGATGATATGTTGATTGTGGGCACTAGTGTGCGGATTGTTAGTGAGTTGAAACATCATTTAGCTCTTCATTTTTCCATGAAAGACTTAAGGGTAGAAAAGCTGATTCTTGGGATGAATATAATCCAAGATAGAAATAAAAGGGAACTCCGATTGTCTCAAGAAAAATACATTCTTAAAGTTTTGGTTAAGTTTAATATGTCAAATGCTAAGCTTGTCAGCACACCCTTGGCTGATCACTTCTGTCTATCTTCAACCATGTGTTTAAAAACATCTGAGGATCAAGAATCCATGGAAATCATTTCATATTCTTTCACGGTTGGCAACCTCTTGTACGCTATGATTTATACAAGACCAGATATTGCTCATGCAATGGGAGTTGTGAGAAAATTTATGATTAATCTAGGTAAGACACATTGACAAGCTGTTCAATGGATTCTCTGCTATTTGAAAGGTACTTCTAATTATGTTCCATGCTTTGGAGGTAAGGAAATTCAACTTTGTGGTTATGTTGATTCAGATATGGCTGGAGATTTGGATAAGAGGAGGTCTACTACTAGTTATGCTTTTACTTTTGTCAGGGCATCGATAAGCTGGGTATCTCATTTGCAACAAGTGGTTGCTCTCTCTTCAACCGAGGCTGAATACATTGCTCTAATTGAGGGAGCCAAATAAATGATCTAGTTACAATGATTGTTGGGCAAACTATGGTGTAAGAAATTAGTTTTTTCTTTGTTTTGTGATAGTAATAGTGCCATTCATTTGGCCAAACATTATTCATTTCATAGTCGCACCAAGCATTTAGAGTTGAGATATCACTTCATTCACCATGTTCTTGATGAACGTAAGTTGCAGCTCGAGAAAATTAACACTAAATTGAATCCGGTAGATGCATTGACAAAGGTTGTCACTCAAGAGAATTTTGAATTTTGTAGAATTTCTCTCGGTCTTGTTCCAATGTGACAATAAGTTTGCAATAGGGGATACCTCTAAGTATTCTTCTTTCTAGTATGACTTGTCTTCAAGTGGGAGATTGTTGGCTATGTGTGAAACCAAGTCCAGCGACTGTCACCACTGCCTATATTTTTCAAGTCTGTAGTCTTCTCTATGGTGCATGTCTACACATGTCTGGCATTGTGAATCTTCTTGCAAGAAGATGTAAAGAAGATTTATTCTATATGCTAGAAAGAGTATGTTGTATGTAATTTGATACTGAGATGAATATAAAGAGCAATCCCCTGCTCATAGTGGATGTAGCCAATTGGTGAACTACGTTAAAAAACTCTTTGTCTTTCTATTCTATATTTTGTTGTGCATCTTGCTTTTCATTTCAATTTTGTATTGTTTCTATTTGTTATGTTATATTTTTTCTTCATCTCAAAACTCCATCCACTGGATCGCTGGTGGCCGTTGATCTATTACCCTCCTCTTTGAGCCAACCTCCTCCCTACCTGATGTCGCCATTCGTCCGTCACACACCCCATTGCATCTTCTTGTCACCTTTGACCCCTCAATCGAATCTGGTCATCCTCCTTCCTTTGCTCTCCATCAACTGGCCAGTGATCCCCCTACACTAGCACCGTCCCCTGTCCTCCGACCAACAATCGCTCATCCCACCATCCACTGGTGGGATTCGAACCCTTGACAGTAGTTTCGCTACTGCTTGCAGCTTGTCGTTGCACTACGGGGTCATCCCCAGTATAATATTTTTAATATTAATAATCTAAATATATTAAAATAAAATCATATATAAAATAATATTAATATTAATAATATAATATAATATAATATAATTTTAAATAAAATTTAATACATTTGATTCAATTTATATATTAATTGGTTTTATTTAGATTTATAAAGTCATCTCAGTAAATTTTCCTTATATAAATAAATCGTTTTATTAATATAATTTTGTCATTTATTTTATTAATTAAATTTATTTAATATGTATAAATTAGTAATATAATGTTTATTAAATATATAATTTATTTAAAAGTTAGTCTTTAAATTAATATTTTAATATGAAGCACAAAATCAAATTAAATATAATAATAAAAGAACAATAATATTAGAATATTAATATTAATATCAATAATATATTAATATTAATAATATAATAATAAGAATAATATTGTAGACATCTAAATTTGACCACTTATATTTGGCCAAATTTAACATTTTCATCTAAATATCCTTTTAACCACATTAATTAAATAATATTGTCATTATTTGATTAATACCCCTAAAGTATTCTAAATCCCTAAGGTATTTAGTTACATAATTAAATACCTTACCCCTTTATCCCTTTCTTCCAAGGAATTAAATAAATAACCCACTTATTTAATTCTCTTTATGTATCATCTACACTTAATCCTAATTCATCTCCTAATCCCATCACACCTAATCCATGATTAAGATGTGTCACATCCTCCAACTTTTGCAAGTTGGCTCATAATCATCAATAAACACTTAACCCTCTTCTAATCCTTCATCATTAATCTAATCAGTCCTTTAGTCAACTCTTCCCACATCCCAATGAACTTTTTAATTCCATCTTATTCCCCCCATGCATTTCTCTTCCCCACGACCTTTCATAGGTCACATCAAGTACATAGGACAAGGACCTCCTTTAGGAGGACCTTGTCTTATCCATGGATTTTTTCCAAGCTTTTGACTTTAAAATTCACTTTTATTTTTCCAATGCCCTTTGAAATCCCCATGGTGAAAAGAGTGGACTTTCTAAAAGTCCTCACTTGTCACTTTCAGCCCCACTTGGGGACAATGAATTTCTTTTTTTATCCATCTCACCCTCCACATGGCAAGATGTGAGGGCTTGTGAGTCCTCAACTCACCACAACCCTTCATCTTGTCTATGGTGGATCAATCTCAACCATCTATTTTTCTTTAAATGGAGAACCTTGGCCTCAACTTAGAGGTTAATTTTTTTGAAGCCATTATTGCATACAATCCATTATTGCAACATTCAAGTCACTCAAGCCATTTTGCATTCTCGCCTTCTTGCATTCAAACCACATTAGTCATTTAGTATCTCACCTACCATCTTCCATCATTCAACCACTTCCATTATTGCAAGCATATTGTCATCAAGGAGCATACATCAAGAGCATCTTCAAGGGCCAACCACTTCAACAAGTTAAGCAAGAAAAATGTGTAATAGTCATTGTTGTTTTTTTAGTTTCAACTAGGCCTAATCATTGAAGTGTTGTTGTGTTTCTTTTGTCTTGCATTCATTTTGTTTTGCATTTTAGACTTAGTTAAAACACCTGCACACATTTCTGGCACGCCCGATGGGACCCACGTTACGAGTCTGTTCTTTCACATTTTTTGTTTGATATTTTGCAAGTTCAGGAACACAGAGGCGGTCTTGCTCATAACGCAGAGGCGACTCTGCCCACAAAAGGGTGAACCCACCCAAAAAAAAGCAACCTTGCCCATGGATAGGCGACCCTGCCCACAAAGGGGCGACCCCGCCCAGTTTTTGTATTCTGTTTTTTAGTTTCTGACATTTTGTAGGTTCAGGTCCACAGAGGGGCGACCTCGCCCACAAAGGGGCGACCCCGCCCACAGATAGGCGACCCTGCCCACGAACAGGTGACCCCGCCCAAAATCCTATCTTTTCGTTTATGTTTTTCCTATGTTTCTGACTATTTTGCAGATTCTGGATTGAATAGGTGATTCCGCCCACAAATAGGCAAACCTGCCCACAAAGGGGCCACCCTGCCATGAACTCTGATTTTTTGTTTTTAATTTTTCCTGCTTTTGACCTTTTTTGCAGATTCTGCACTAAACTGGCGACCCCACCCACAAAGGGGTGACCCCGCCCATTGAACAGGCGACCTCACCCACAAAGGGGTGACCCCACCCTAAGAGTCAGTTGTGCCCAAAATACAGAGGCGAACACGCTTGGAACAAAGGTAGATCAGGTAAACAGACAGTCAATTTTTCATTCTAAAGACCAGATTCAGGCTATTTTTCATTATTTATGACCTGCTAATATCTATTTGTTGGTAAGTCTGTTGTTTACTAACATTTGTGTAGTTCGATTGTTGAAGATAATGAAAAAAATAAACTACTAATACATTTGTTGCAGGTGGAGAAAATTTGTTTTCCCTACTAAGTTACTTGTTATTTTCGTTTTTTACGAGGAACATAGAATTAATTAAGAGGGGTCAAATAACTTGTTTTTTATTCTTGTATAAGTGGACTATTGACGTATCCAATCCCCTTGCGCCATTTGGCGATCTTGGGTGAAGAGAAATCGTAGTCCACTTAAGTCCCTTTTACCCTTTCTATTTTTCTTAGCGGGACCTACTTGAGGATTTCATCACCCCAATGGATGATCCCAACTACGTGTTATAGACAGGGTATATAAAGGGGGGAGGCAAAATACGTACTTCAATCCAATCACGTCGTGTCTGGCAGAGTGTCGAAGCTAGGGTGATACCTAGATAAGATGTGAAAATTTGGTCTGAGCTCTCAGTATCTCGTTGGCTGCTCTCGACTCACGCTTGTAGATGAGCTGGTGTTCACAGTTGTGCCCCACGTACCATGGGTATATCAAGAACGCCCTTAGTTACCTTTTTCAGCCTAGATAGAGGACCGTGTTGACCATACCCTTAACACTAAACTTAGGTTTGTGTTGTTTGAACTGTCTTTTTGTGCAAAACTAGTGTTTATCAATCAATATTGGCCTGTTGCTTATCATTTTTTTCCTTTTCCATAACTATTTTTTCCTAAGTTAAGTTCAAACCAACACACAAAGGCGACCCTACCCAAGTTTGGGCGACCCTTCTCTCAAAGGGGCCATCTCGCCCTGCTTATTTCAGTCATTTTCCATTTGGACCAAGTTAAAATTCACCAATTTCCCTAGAACAGATGACCTTTCCCTCAAATGGGTGACCTTGCCCTCAAACAAGAAACCTTGCCCTCAAAGGGGTGACCCTGCCCTCCTGTCTTAGTTGTTGTTTATCTTGTCCAAGTCAAATTTGAGAAAATTTTCCTGAACAGGTGACCCTCCCCCCTGTTTGGGCAACCTTGCGTCTAAAAGGGCAACCGTGCCCTCCAAAGGGGTGAGCCCGCCCTCAAAGGGGTGACCTTACCCTCCGGGCAGTGATTTTCAACTTCTGTTTACTAGCTGTTTTCACATTTTGGGTACCCGTTTTCTCGTTCTGAGTGTCGTTCTCCCATTCTGGGTAGCCGTTCACCCATTTTGGGTATCTGCTTGCCTGTTCTGAGTGGCATTCCCCCATTTTGACTATCTGTCCACCCATTACGGGTATTCGCTTACCCGTTCCGAGCATCTGTTCACCCGTTTCGGGTATCCGATTACTCAATTTGAGTGTCATTCCCCCATTTCAAGCATCCGTTCACCTATTCCAAGCATCCATTTTCCTATTTCGAGTTTCCATTCACCCATTCCAAGTATCCGTTCACCCGTTCACCCTATTTATCAATATCACTTGACTGTTTTCCAGACTAAGTCAAATCCATAAGCTGTTTGGGGAGCCCTGTCCAAGTTTGGGCGACCCTGCCCCAAAATAGGTGACCTTGCCCTGATAGGCGACCTTGCCCTACCAAAATAGGTGGCCCTGTCCTAATAGGCGACCCTATCCTTATAGGTGACCTTTCCCTGCCAGAACAGGCGACCCTGCCTTAACAGGCAACCTTGCCCTATCAGAACAAGTGACCCTGCCTTGGCAGGTGACCTTGCCCTAGAAGACATGTGGCCTTTCCCTAGCAGACATACGACCTAGCCTCAAATAGAGGGGCAAATCTACCTTTTCTTCTTCATTCGGGCCCTCGTTCAGGTCCATTTCGATGTCCATTCAGTTGCTTTCTACCTTGTTTGTCACATCCAAAGAGTCAATCCTTCATACCATAATTAACCTACATCTTCTTCAGTCCAAAATCATCATTCAATCATTCCTCCTTGTCCTATCCATCCCCAAACCATCAATTTTTTATAAAAACTAGGAATTTATTTACCCCAGCTTGTTGGGGTCATAACTTTCTACTCGGTGCTTAGAATTCAGAACCGTTTACATAGTTGGAAAGGTCTCCAATAGTACTAATTCAATCCCTAAAATAGTGCACTTTTAGCAACCCAATTTAAAGGAGCGACACAACTTTCAACCCCAAATTCCACTCTGAAGACCTCCAAAAACGCGATTTACTGCGACATAGAAAAAATCGAAAAAATTGAAAATTTTAATTTATGGTTTTTCTCAATCCTATCACCCCTAGAATTTTTTATATCATAATCTAAGCTTTAATCTAATCCAAAATTGAGCTTTTATCCAATCCCATTATGAGCTTAACCTAAATCCCAATTTGGGCTTTTGGTCCATCCATATCCAAGATCTTTTGATATCGAAACATATCTTAAGAACTCTTCCCTCATCTTCTTCCAATCCGTCCTCCTCCATCATCCATTATTTCCTGCTAATAATCTATTCTTATCTTTCCCATCCGTATCCGTTTATCTAAAGTCATGAATCCTTATCCTCCTCCCACACAACCAATAATAGCAGTCAAGGGGAATCCTAACTATGTTGACGATGATAACAAAAGTCTTGTTGATCAAGAAGAATGTAATATAGATCCCCTTGATGCTATCATTGCTAGCAAGTTTTCTCCAATCGCTTCCCAAAATACAACCACTTCTTCAAACTATCCCCCCATGTCTTCATCTGCATCCAATAATAGTCCTTATGCTACCCTTGACAAGTAATATCCAATATCCTCACCATCGACATATTCATCATGTCCTCCCTCTCAACCTCTATCCTATCCAACATCCACATCCTCCTATAGTAATCCACCCTCCCCATACTCCTATCCTTATCATCATCAACAATCCCAATACATCTACCTTAATTTCACATCCCAATCTTCCCATCCTAATCTAACACTCACGCCTTCCTATCATAATCCACCATCCCAATATTCCTCTTATCCTAATCCACCATCTCAATCCTCCTATCCTCATCCATTACCCATACCTCCTATGTCAATCCACCATACATGTCCCCCTATGGTAATTTTCCACCTCAATCTTCCTATTCTAATCCAACATCCATACCTTCCTATCACAATCCACCATCCTAGTATCCCTACCTTAATTTCACACCTACATCTTTCCACCTTAATCCAACCTCCACATGTTGCCAACCTAATCCTCCATCCATGTCCTCCTATGCGAATCCACCACCAATGTCCTCTTGTCCTAACCCATCATCCACATCTTCCTACTATTACCCACCATCCCAATCTTCCCATCCTAATCCATCATCCACATATTCCTACTATTACCAACCATCCCAATCTCCCCAACCTAATCTAACACCCCCATCCTCCTATCTTAACTCATCATCCACATCCTCTTGCAACACTCCCCCTTCACCGCATTATATCTTAATCCTCCCTCTAATCCTAATCCACCAATCCCTAATCCTAGTCCTCTAACCACTCCTAGTCCTCCAACCAACCCTAATCCTCCATACATTCCCATCACCCCACCTAATCCTACATCCCTTTCAAATGTCATCCAAAGACTCATGACCAAAGAGACATCCCCAAAACCACATCTTGATGTTGTGAAACAATGCCCTCCTACTCTATCATGTAGAGTCACTAGTAATGAGGCCCTCCTCCTTCCTACACCTATCACTACCATTACCATTCCCAACACCATCCAAACGGTTGAGCCTGTCACACCCCTTGAATCTATTGAATCCCCATTTTCTACTGCTAGATCCACCCAATCCATTGGAGACATCCAATCCACTCCTCTGAGTCCTAATATTACTGAACTTCAATCCCATGACCTTCATGAATAATCCATCCTCCTATTTCCCCCACCTAAGGAGTCCCTCCAAAACTCCTTTGTACTTGTGCCTCCCACAAACGATGAGCCATGCCAAGGGCTTGATCCAAAGCATACAAGCATATCCCCTCATCCAAATCTAGATCATATCATCCCCTCCACTCCATCTCAAGATCATAGTCCCCCATCTATCCCATCTCACGATTCCTTTCCTCACCCGAATCCCAATCCTACCATCCTATCTACTCCATCTCAAGATCACACTAGCTCGTTTGCTCCATCCCATGATCCACTTTGTACCCAAGATCCACTCACCCCATCTCATGAGCCCTTATCACCCATTGCCATAAATCCAGCGCTTATCATACCACCTAATCCCTCTCCCTATCCCTTATCCCTCATTCCTCCTGATCAGGATGCTGATATCCCCTTGTCTCCATCGCATGATCCTCCATCATTGCCTATCCTTGTCACCCCAACACCACTTTTATTCACCTTGGTATCATTACACTCATTCATGATGATCTTCTTGTAGAAGAAAAACAAAGTATATGCACGACCCTTCCTGCTCCACCTGCTAATGGACTCGCATCATGCTTCCAAAAGAATAAGCATCCTATCATAGATCACATGCTCAAGAACATTAACTATCAAGGAAACGGTTTAGGCCTTCATGAGCAAGGTACTTTAGAGCCCATCCAAGTCAAAGAACATCGAGGCACACAAGGTCTTGGATATATCTCCCAAGAATCACAATCCAAAATTTTTTTTACAACCTCCATACATCCTAAATGATCCTCTTCTAAAGGAATGGGAGTCACTTTCCACTGTTCCACCAAATCATTTGTCGCCATCCCCCCTCCTCCATTATATTACCTCAAAACAACCGTCCATCTTCCTCCTTCATCCTCTAATTCCATTTTGGGTCCTTATGTCCCTCCATCCACCATTGTGCATCCTCCATCTACTGCATCTACTTTGGGTCCTTACGTACCTCCATCCACCATAATACATCCTTCATTTACAACATCCATTTTTTCCCTTATATCCCAAAGTCATCCCCTCCATCCTATCCTATTTATCCTCTCATCCATCCATCCAACACCTATCCCTAGCACGCATCACAATAATCCTAAATTCATAATTCCTAATCACGATCAACAAAGGTACCCCCTCCATACATGTTATCTCACATCCTCCATCCACACACCATTGTCAAATGCCTACCTCTATCACTCCATCCACATCTCCTCCATATCATCCATCACATCCTACCCATCCTATTGCTACTACAAGCACTTTGGATTCCAAAGTAAAAATGCATAAATCCAAACATCCACATGAATCTAAAGCTCCTCATGTCCCCTTCAAAAATAATGTTGAAGAAAAGAAAAATCAAATCCGAAAGCCCAATCAATCCCAAAGGCCACAAAGGCCCACTAAAGCAAAAATCAAAACCATGTGGATCCCAAAGAAAAAGGATGCCATGCCTTCAAATGAAAAATCCATAATGACATCCAAAGTTGCTAGTCCACCAAAAACTAATTCACATCCTCCATCTCCTAAATCAGTTTTGGGTCCTTATATCCCAAAATTCACTATCCCAACACCTCCATTATTGCCACATTCTACATCCATCAACCCTCCTATAATTTCACATCCACCACATGTGCCAATGCTAGTTCTAAACACCTTCCCCCATCATTCCATCCATACACTTTCCAACACCCCATCCACTATCCCCCATATCTCCCCCATCAAATCTCTTTAATCCATCCTCTTGCATAATCCATCCATTCTAATAAGGTTGTACCAACATCTAATGGTCGCTTTACACATGGGCTCTTATTACCTCATACAGAACTTGATGCTTGAGTTCTTCATCCATCCCCTTTATCACATATCTTCCAAACTCACATATTCATATCCCTATCTTTATCCATCTTTACCCACATCCTAGTCCAAAAAGTCAGAAGAATCACAAAAAGAGAAAAAGAGAAAAAACAAAGAAAAAATGAAAATAGTAAAGAGAAAATAATTCGTCCAATGGTGAAAACTTGGCAAACAAGCACCTTGGATAAGTACCATGATGACAACTTGGAAAACAGGTGTCATGCGTAAATCCCTCATCTAGTCTACTTCCACAATTGGGGGCAACTTCCACCTCCACACCCCTTTCATCCATCTCCTACATCTTCCTATTCTCCACATCCTACCCATCATATCCCATTTGTATCTAGTCCCTTCATCTTCCTTGTGATCTTGACCTAGATAGGGGTGAACATATATACATGCTTTGGACACCTCTTGGCATATATTTCCCTCATCCATACACCATGATGCATCTAACTTCACCATCCATAAATCATGCCAATACCCATATCCCTTCCTTACCCATACCTCCTCTCTATGTCCATCTCACTCCCTTATCCACCCATCCTACTATCCCTCTTGCCTCGTCACACATGACACATATAGAGTGGAAGCATCTCCTTATTTGTGATAGAATCCTTGGAGATATCATCCATTTATCCCTCCAAGTAATCCTTTCCATCTCCCCATCCTTCCCATCCTTATCTCCCCGTCCATCTATCCATCCAATAATCCCTTCCATCTACCAACTCCTTATCTTCTTATACTCTCATCCACTAGTCCTTTTCCATCCTTTCATCCCATCCTTCCCATTCTTATCTCCCCATCCATTTATCCATCTAGTAATCCATTCCATCTTTCCAAATACTTATCCCTCTATCCACCCATCATAACATCTTTCTATTTCCCCATCTCTGTCAATCCATCCATTTACCTCTATCTTTCCTTCCATCTCCTAACCCATTGTCATTGGTATATAGCTATAGTCTAACCCTCATGCAATTCAATGCCATTCACATCATCATCCCTCCAATATATTTCTCACATCTCTCTAATATCTTCTCAATCTTCATCACTCCTCTATTCATCATATCATCCTCCCAATTCAGCTTTTGATGCTTTGGATAACTATTCCATCCTCGAGCTTCACCTAACCCACATCCAACATATCGACCATTCCATCCACACGGCCTATCCTGGCTTATCATATCATCTCCATTAGCGTATCTCCTTATCCCTTGTCCATTGTATGTCTTTGGTATTTTTTTGAACTAAGTTGCCCCTGCACTTTCACGTAGGCAAGGTCGATCATTTGATCCACCCTTGGGGCTTTTCTTTTTTTCTATCATGTCATCTTCCATAATTTATCTTTGGCCTTGTGTCGAACTACGTTGCCACTGCACTTTCACGTAGGCAAGGTCGATTGTTTGATCCGCCCCCTGGACATTTATCCATCCAATCTGCACCATCCATCGATGTATCCATTGTCCTCTTTCCACTTTTATCCATGGTCTTTTGTCAAACTACGAGGACTCTGTGCTTTCACGTAGGCAAGGTTGATCTTTGATCAACCCCTGAGCCCCTAGGTCTTTAGGGTGTGTCAGTCTTGTGTCCCCTAGGTCTTTAGGATGTGTCTATATTTTTGTCTTGTCATTTTTTCATCTTGTCACCTTATGTCTTGTCATCTTTTCATGTCGTCAAGTATGTCCCTATCCTAGCTAGTGCTTCCAAAATAAAGGTCACTAGTATCTCAAGATCTCATCAGTTTCAAGTATCCTGAGTCATGCCAATCATTTAGTTTAGTATCCATCTTTTGTGTCAGTAGGATGTATCCTTCCTAACAAACCTCATTACCCCATCCATCCTCTTTATGGTAAAGGATTTTTTGAAATTGATTGCAATATTTTGATACTTTTGGCTTCTATTTATCATTTGAGCTTTCTATCATCACTTGTCAAGGCCACCATGATCTATCATATTATGGTGTGTTTTGACTAGTTAACATAGGGGCACATCTTGATCTTTGTTTTCTTTTTCTTCTTGGTTTTCCCATGTAGTACCCACCAAGATCCTTGGGGTCTTGTATTACGCTTGGACGTCCTTTTGTACTTGCGGTTATCCCAATGCTTGGCCTGACCAAATTCATCACGACTTTGGGGTGTTGGGATAGCCTTCTTGTTTTTTGTGCTTGTGTATGCATTAGATACTAATCCACCTTGATTTCACATACCATGGTACCAGGTGTCTTATGCTATAGTAAAAATTAGTGCTCTGAAAATGGCAAATTGCATTAGGATTACATTTCCTTTTCTCTTCCATTGCATTTCATCTTTCCCTCCATCCTCTTCATTCATTTTAACTATCTCACATCTCCATCCAATTCTAATCCATTCAATCTAGCACAGATCATCTAATCACATATTTGGTCTTATTCCCAGCCTTGCTACAAGCCTTGACCCAATCATCATCATCCTCATCCTCATCATCATCAAGATGTATCCTTCCCTCATCAACAACAACCAGTTGCATCCTTCCCTATCATGGTGTTGTTTTGGGATGACTCATTCCCTCATCAACAACACCCCATCGACCATCAGTCCATCTTGGCTTGTAGCTTGACCGGGCCAACATCACCTTTTTCCTTCAAATCTATTTGTGCTTGCCTTTATCTCTTCATATTGTCATCATCTCTCATCCAGAATTTTGCATCATCTTCTCCATCTACCCTTGCATCATCTCATCCATTTCGAGAGAACACTCATGTTCTCTATAACTCGCATGTTCTCTTGAGGGGGAATCCTCCATCCCTAATCTTCATCTTCACTCCCATCATTTTTCCTCTTAGTCACTCCTCAAATGACTAGGGCATCTTCTTTAATCTAACCATCTTTTTCTAGGTGTTATGTTTTAATTTTATTTGAAATGATGCTACTTTGTAACACCATCTCAAAGAGGGGTAAAATGTAGACATCTAAATTTGACCACTTATATTTAGACAAATTTACCCTTTTCATGTAAATATCCTTTTAACCACATTAATTAAATAATATTTCCATTATTTGATTAATACACTAAAGTCTTCTAAATCCCTAAGGTATTTAGTTACATAATTAAATACCTTACCCCTTTATCCCTTTCTTCCAAGGAATTAAATAAATAACCCACTTATTTAATTCCCTTTATGTCCCATCCACACTTAATCCTAATTCATCTCCTAATCCCATGATTATAATGTGTCATATCCTCCAACTTTTGTAAGTTGGCTCCTAATCATCATTAAACACCTAACCCTCTTCTAATCCTGCATCATTAGTCTAATCAGTCCTTTAGTCAACTCTTCCCACATCCCAATGAAATTTTTAATTCAATCTTATTCCCCCCATGCATTTATCTTCCCCATGACCTTTCATAGATCACATCAAGTACATAGGACAAGGAACTCCTTTAGGAGGACCTTGTCTTATCCATGGGTTTCTTCCAAGCTTGTGAATTTAAAATTAACTTTTATTTTTCCAATGCCCTTTCAAATCCCCATGGTGACAAGAGTGGACTTTCTAAAATTTCTCACTTGTCACTTTCAGCCCCACTTGGAGAAAAATAATTATTTTTTAAGGAATTTATTTCCAATCCCAAGGTACTTGCAAGTAACTCAGGACCACATGGCCTTTTCCATGTCACCTTGTCCTTTATCCATATCACCCTCCACATGGCAAGATGTGAGGGCTTTTGATTCCTCAAATCACTACAACCCTTCATCTTGTCCATGGTGGATCAATCTCAGCCATCCATTTTTATTTAAATGGAGAGCCTTGGCCTCAAGTTAGAGGTTAAGGATTTTGAAGCCATTATTGCAGCATTCAAGTCACTCAAGGCATTTTTCATTCTTGAATTCTTGCATTCAAACCATATTAGCCATTTAGTATCTCACCTACCATCGTCCATCATTCAACCACCTTCATTATTGCAAGCATATTGTCATCAAGGAGCATACATCAAAAGCATCTTCAAGGGCCAACCACTTCAACAAGCTAAGCAAGACAAAGGTATAATAATCGTTGGTATTTTATTGTTGTTTGTTTAGTTTCAACTAGGCCTAATAATTGTGGTGTTGTGTTTCTTTTGTCTTGCATTCATTTTGTTTTGCATTCTAGACTAGGATATTTTCATTGCACACAAATATAATACCAATAAAATATTAAAATAATAATATTAGTATAATATTAATAATATGAATAATATAAATATTTTAATTGAATCCAATATATAAGCTCCTTAAGAATTAAATGTTGGAGGTTGGGCTATGCAGGCTAGGGCTCATTGCCCCTAGTCATGTTCTTGGTCTTTCTTAGCATTGGTTTTCTTTGTTATGATTATGTTTTCGTTCAGGTGTGGTGCACTTTTTGCTTGCATGGGGGTTTCCTTTTCTTGGTTGTTGTTATTCTACATTGAGGGTTTATGTGGGTAATTTTTCTTAGAAGAAGGAATTGTTGTTTGCAAGTGGTTTGGTGGCCTGCATGGTCATTCTTGGTTGTGCATGTCCTTGCTACGTATGTTAAGGGATTGGGGTGGTGCGATCTACTAGAGGGTGGGTTTGTTTCTACTGTCGAGGGTGGTTGGTTGCCTAAAGGGTTGTGTGTGCCCTCTTCTTTTTTCATTTTCCTTTGCTTCAAGTGTGAGCTTTGATTTGGGATCTTGTATGGTATTGGAGGTTTCTCCCAATGGTTCTGGCTCAATGTCTTTCTCTAATGTGGTGATGGGGATTGACTACTCTCCATCCTTTCATGCAAAGGATGCATCTCATATGGGTAATTATTTTAATGGTGCTAGGTCTTCTCGGATGGTTTGTCTCGCGTCCTAAAGATGAATGGTTGTCTATTGAGGAGTGAAATTCACCCAATTTTTGTTATCTAATCGGATTCTATTGCGAGGGATGTGGAGTACTAGAGGAATCATGCTCTAATTTATATGTTCATGGGAATTAAGGTTTCTCTCTCGTTTCTCAAATCTTGGGCCCATTAACTTGGAACCTAGAGGGAGACATGGAGGTAATACAAGTTGTGAATGGATATTTAATGGTGGTTTTTTCATGCTTGAAAGATCAAAATAAAGCATTTGAATGGGGTCCCTACTTCTATATTGAAGTGGGATTTCTTATCAAACCTGAGCACATGGGTTTTAATCCGATTGAGGAACTTTCGTCGTGGGTTCCAATATGGGTGTGTCTTCCTTGGATTTCAACTGAGTTATGGAGGAATGGAATTTTGCACATGATTTCTCTATTGTTAGGTAAGCCAGTGGGTCCTTCATAATAGACTCTAAAGATGAAGGCTCTCTCTTTGGTCGTATTTGTGTGGAGATTGATCTGAACAACCCTTTATTGGATTTGTTGGAACTTCAGGTTGGGTCCACCTCATAGATTCAACAATTAGACTATGAGAATTTTCATTTTCAGTGTCGAATATGCCATGCCTATGGTCACCTGTAGTACAAATGTCCTAAAATTAATGTTTTGGGTTCTCCCTTTGGTGGGGCTCTAGCTAGGATGCCTCCTCGCTCAACACCATCAAGTGATAAAGGGAAAGCCTCTGTGTCACAAGGGGAGGTTGATAAGGAGGGTTATATTGTTGTGAAGGCCCACAATAAGGGAAGAGGCCAAAAGAGAACCCTTAAGGACATACAAGATGAATCCTGCTTTAATTTTTTTGAGGCCTTAAAATATTTGGATCGGCAGATGGGTGTCCTCAAATAAGATTTAAATGTTAGTTGGTTCGTAGAAAAGGAGCAGCTGGTTTTGTGAATTAAAATTTTCCTTTGTGTATATTTTTATCTTTCGAATTTATTTTGTCCTCAAGAAGATCCTTGGAGAAGGAGTTTGTATTTCCGACAGACATGCAATGCGCCACATGGTGGTTGCACATCCCTCAATCAACATTTTCTCTCTAGTGGGAAACCAGACTACGTGTCGATCTGGCGAGAATTTTCTTATTTCCGCTTTTTATAGAGATGAAGTTGTCTGCCCTTTTGACACGTCACCCCTTCGCATTGTAGCTCTACAAAAGGAATACTCAACTCAGAGTCTATCAGAATGCGCTATACTTTTTCCAATGAAGAGATATGATTCAGTGCTGCCAAAGCCACTTGGGTGATCGATAGTATTATTGTCAGACTATCTTTTGGGATCAAAGCAATTACAAGGGCTAATCCTTTTGAAATATCTAAATGACATAAATATGGTAGCTGAAAAAGATCTAGAGCCGAATTTCCAAGCTATTAGGTTTGGACATCTGGTAGTCATTAACTCTGGAGGAGGTCAAAGTTTTCTCTTCTGAGGTGGCTATATATTAGAAACAACAATATGAAGCAAGGGTTCCAAAAAAATTTCCTGTAGGAAAAGTGTTCTTTAGTTTTCTTAGTTAGAAGAAGAATTTCTTTTAAAATTTTATAGAATACTGCTTCACTCTGGCATGTTATGTATATTTTATGATCAAACTATTATTGGATTGGGATCCGATCTTTTTTTTAAAGTTCATTTGAGTCTGAAATACAAGTTATTCTGAAGAAATACTTGAAAATATGCATGATATGGTCTTTTTCAATGCTTCTTTCATTATATCTTTGTTGAGAATAGAACACTGTGTCTTGCTAATCTGAATAGTTTTGGTTATCGAATTTCCATGTTTTTTGTGTATGTGAATGAATCATAAACTTTAGAAACTAGACTATGCCATTAGAATTCTCCGTTTTCTTTGTAAGGTTATCATTTTTTCATAATATGCTATATTAAGAGGAAGGGTTTTTATTCCTTTTAGAATTATTTTTTGTTTGACTTGGATCTTAATACGCATTTCCTAAGGGGCGATTAAATGACTGCATTTGTGCTTGTATTGAGCCTTTACTGTTCATTCTCCTCTCGCCAATGAGGGAAGTGGTGTTATGCGTCTCTCATATCACTCATAGAGGGAAGTTTGTGATTTTGAAATGTTGTAAAAGCATTGGTGCATCGCCATCTTTCATGTTTTATTGTTTTCATTTCTTTTTCCCTTTTCCCAAACTTAGAGAAGAGTCAAATTTCTATAAAAATCTCAGAGGTATTCAATGAGGCGCATATTATCCCCCCACTCGCTGAATTTCCCATAAGACTGTCGAAGAGGTGCAAGATTTTATGATCAACTGGTTTCCAACAAGGATGGGAGTGGTAATCTCTTAAAGTTGACAGGAACTAAGTCTTTGATGGGTCCTAGAAATATTATGGAGTCTCCTATTTTATCAAGTAATCCAATGGAAATTGAGGTGGATGCTGGTTTGACCATGGTATATTTGGATCCACAACTTGTGGAGGTGGCTCAAAATTCTATGAAGGGAAATAAGGTCTCATCTATGTTGGGGTTGCACCAGAAGAATTTCAAGAAGGGGAACTCAGAGAAGCCTCCCAAGGTTGGGGAAATCAGGTTTAGTTGAACCTCTTGAATCTAATTTTTCTAACCCCCATCTATGTTGACATGCAATCACCTACAACAACACAAATTCTCTGAAGCCACCAAAATCTACTCCTACACCTTTGAAAGGTTGGGGAAGTTAGGTTTAGTTAAACCTCTTGAATCCCATTTTTCTAACCCCCATAAATGATAGTACTCTCTTGGAATGTGAGGGGGTTGAATAACATCCTCGATAAAAGGTTGTTTGAGAAATGATCAGGGCTCATTCCCTTGATGTTATGTTTATTCAAGAAAATAAGTAATTTGTGGATGATATGATTAAGATATCCTCAAAGTTGTGGTGGAATTGTCAGTGTCAATGTAGTGGAGCTCTGGGCAATGCTGGTGGAATTGTTTGTCTTTGGGATAAGTGAAAGATCTCTCCTTTGTGGTGGATTGTGGGCAGACATTCCTTGACCATGGTGGATTCAAGCTCTAAGTTTGGTGAAATCTTGATGCTCTCTAATGTCTATGCCTTGACTAACTCAGCTCTTAAAGTTGGAGCTCAAAAAATCCTACAAAATGAAACCAAGACCTAAGCCTAGGGAATGCCAAATTAGGGTGATGGGTTAGTCTTATCATTATATAGTGGAAAAATGACCCAATGCATAATAGAGGGAAAGTATCTTCTTCTTCTTTAGGTTCTACTAGGCTAAGGGGGTATTACTTAAGGTTAAATTCTATCATATCCCTTTTTTCTTTCTAAAAATAGCAAGTTTCCATTATTTAGAAATAGTAAGTCGGAGGTATCAGGAAAACATTAGAATATAATATTATTTAATATTTATATTGTCATAGTGAAATTTTTATCTCAAGGAAAAATAAATATTAAATATTTAGTGATGCCAACATAGGTGGGTCATGAGTTTTAGAAAATAGCACTTTAACCTCATGTAGGTGCCTCAAAAAATGCATTTTGAGTTGTCAAAAGATGCATTGTAAGTGGTATAATATGAAAGGATAAATTTGGAGGTGTTATAATCTATTTTATGATTTTTTTAAGTGCTTAAAATTGGGGAGGAATACTTTGACGTGAATCCAATGTTTGGTAGAATTTTTCAAATGATCAAGAGTCTATAAATATTGGTCATTTTGCATACAAAAGGATCTTTATGCATTTTGCAAGCTTATGATTTCTTCTTCAGAGGCTGAGAAACCATTGAAGGAGTGATCTTATAGGTTGATAAACCAGGGAGATAGAGACTTGGAGGTGGTGTGTTTATAGGTCCCCAAAGACAATTTCATCCAAAGGTTGCATCAAAGCTGAAGGAATTTGAAGATTTTAGCAGTTTCATTGTTTTATGTGTAGGAGTAGATTTTGGTGGTTTCAGAGAATTTTTGTTGTTGTAGGTCATCGCATCTTAGTGGAGTAAGTGTATTTCACCCTTTCAGAGGTTTGGATCAACTTTGATCAGCTGGGTATTGCTGGTTTGATCTCAGGATTGTTGCATGTGTAGTTTATGTGTGTTCATGCATTTTGGAGTGTTTTAGGTGTAGTTTATTATATCAGTTTGGTTTTTTGTTGTTAGAAAAAAATATATGTGCATCTAGAAAATTATTCTCACGTAATTTTTTATCTAGAACAACAAATTTCATTTTGGAGTTGTTTGTTGTGATTTGGGTTTCAACAATAGCTTCCAGTTTGTAGTTTCTTTTTCAGTTTGGTGTAATACATGTGTATTGTTGTTGGTTGTTATTACAAACATAAAATTGATGCAAATTCCATGTTCAAATCTATATTGAAACATTCAATATCAGTTTCTATTTTTTCAATATCAATTTGGGGTGATTTAATTATTTTTCTCTCATACTCGATTCACTCATTTCTAAGTTTTTGGTAGAAATAAAAAATTCTGATTTAAAGTTGATTTTTTATGAGGGATATTACAGTGATATCAGACATGTGATCTTGACAGCTTGAGGGTTTCAAATATGCAACCCACTAAATCTAATTTCTTTCCTAAAGGTGGTTACCTTACACTCACTCACTCTTCCTACCCCATGGAAGAATTAGTTATAGATCCAGTTGCTATGAAGGCTTCATATAACAATATGGATGAGAGTTTCAAGAATTCAGTCCCCTACAATGATTTATTAATTCAAATGCAAAGTATGATGGCACTAAAAGGTTATAAATTACACCCAAGTTCAAGTGAGAAAAATCAAGAGAAGATCCAGGATCATGAAGAAAAGGAAATGTCTCTACAAAAAGATGAAGATTTAGAGTCAAAAGTTGAAGGTAATGAATTTTTAATTGAAAAAGATATTTCAGTAAATGAAATCTCACAACAAGAATGTGTTCCTTTTGATTAAGTTAATTCAAGATCATCATTGCATGTTGATTATGAAGATAACTCAAAATTTCTAAATATTGTCAAAGAGGTACCCTTTGAAAATAGTGAAGATGAAACTCTTTTTGCGCAAAAAGAGAATGTATCTAACATGCAGGATGATGGAAGAGGGTCACTTATTCAAAGAAAAGAGTTCAAAAAAGAGAAAGGGGTAATGAAACTTGGTGATCCATTGAGGGAGTTATAGAGCAACATTATGGATGGATTTTCTTTAAAAAACAACATTTTGGTTAACCTGTACTCATGGGTTTTGGATCAAGAAAACAAAGTTTTTGAAGATTTCCTAATGAAGTTCATTTTGGCAAATGAGGATGAACATTCTACTTGCAGCCAAAGGTATGAAAATATTTCAAATTTATCACTTTCTATGTTACCAAAAAATTATTTTTATGTTGGAGAGTATGTAAAAGGGGGAGATCAATATTTTAATGTTCAAAGTTGTTTATACATAAGAATATGGGATCCAGGAAATCTCTTAAGGATTAAAAGGGTTAGAGACACTATTGAGTTCTCCATATTTTCCATTTGGTATAGAAGGAACTTTATGAGGATTCATATAGTTTTATTTGTGCTTTCTAACACTCAATGAAGGATCAATATTCACATTTTTTGGAACACTTATGCAAGCCAAGTACCACACTTGAAGACAAGATTTTTAGTAATAGTCAAATGGTGATAGGAAACTTGGATTGTTTGATGGTTGAACATGATAAGTGGAAAAGGAATAATTTTAAGGTTAATTATTTGATGACTAACCATGTTTTAATGTTATAGAAATAAAGTCTCATGAAATTTGAAAGATTCATAGAGGATGAGCTTCTACAAACCATTAGCATCATAAAGGAAAGGGAATTAGTCTTACTATTTGGTGAATAAAATAAATGTAAATATTTCCATATCATATCTCCTAGAGCTGCAATGGTTATGTGGTTGAAAGAACAATAAGTTAAAATATTTCATACTTGACTTATGTCATCCAAAATCTAGTCATACAACAGTTTGTAACACAAAAGACATTTGGGAGGTCTATAAAGGTAATCAACCCATGCATTGGAATTATTATTTCTGATTTCTCACAAACATGCATAGGGGAATATGGTTTTATAGGAGAAATTACATGGGAAACAAGATGTTTGAAGGATAAGAGAATGCAATCTATGTTATCCTTTAGTGAGCATCATAGATTTCATTCTAAAATTCTACTAATTCAAAATCAACAAAGGAGAATGTTTAGATATGCGCTTCCAGGATCATCTTTAAAGATGAGATTTTTGCATGCCAATACTTATTCTCCAATGAAGATTTTAGACAGGGAGAGAATTATTTTCATATTATGGTTACTCATGGATATTTTTTAGCCCTTACATGGTTTCTCACACATCATGGTTTTCTACTTAGACTGGCAATTCATACATTTGTTACATCATTGATATATTTTTACCTTGGTAGCTCTTATTTTGAATAGCTATAGTTTGTTGCACTTGGATATGGTTTCATTGCATAGAATGTTATCGTTGTTAATGTCAAATAATCAAACAATCATATCTTTTAATTGGGGAAGATTGAGGGAGGTTGTGCAGTATGTATGTGTTGTTTACATGCTCCTAGTAAATTTGTGTGAAGATTTGTGGGTATTGTGTATGATGGAGTATGTTGTTATAAATTAGTCTAATTCTAATAAAGATCTTATATATTTTTATTTACTTCAATCATATCATCTTTAACTATTGTGGGTTCACTCATTTAGTTTGGAGCAAAGCAATGTTGGTAGTATATTGTGATATGGAAGTTTGCCTTGATTTTTGAAGAATTGTGGAGTATATGTTGCTACTCCTTAGCACTATTTTCCACTCCTCTTCTAAATTATTTCTATTATAGACCATTCCATGGATATGAAGACAAAATATCTCAATCTACGGTAATGTATGAGTTTGTTATTGTACATTTTTTTATTGCGCATTTCAACAATGTCTATTTCAATATTATGGAGGTGGAAGTAGTCATTGTCTCCAAAATATGTATTTGTTGTTGTAAGGGATGTAATGAATATTAGAATAGTCATAATAGTAGAAAAAATTGTGAATGGTGATCCTAGACCTGCACAAACACAAAGAACAAAAACACAATTAGTCCAATATGCAAGTTATAAACATCATTCCCTATGAAATTCATTTGAAGCATGAAAACAAGAAATAATATGAAGAACACATTGAAAAAGCTATTAAATCCTATTTAAGTGCTCAAACTCTCAATCCCATGGGGGAATTGGTGCCATTTTGATGTGGAAAATGGCCCTTTCCCAATTCCTTGCAAGCTTGATGATCAATGATGAAGATTTGACGCTCCTTGGTGAAATTTCTCGATAACCTAGCTATGTCAATATGAAAAATGGATGAAAATGGACAAAGATGGATGGAGATTGCTCAAAACTTGAAGATAATAATGTTGCATGAAGTTGTGTCTCCAAAATTCAAATGAGAGCCTTCTATTTATAGAAGAGAATGATGGAGAAAGAGGCAAAATGGATGAATGTGGGACAAAATACCAACCAATAGGAAAAGGCCATTTGTCAATATGTGAGTGGAGGAGGAATGGGCACATTTTGATGAATGTGCAAATAAATATAGATAGGTGGAATTTGAAATTGATGAAATGAAAAATTGGAGGGAAAGAAATGAAGTTAATGCCACTTGTCTCAAGGCAAAGGACATGTAAGAGGCCTTTAATGCCTTGTTAGATGTATCATCCCTTTTAGAGGGATTTTTGAATTTGAGGAATATTCCCTCTTTGATGCCATGTTGAAAGAAAATAGGAGACTTAATAAATCAATAAAATGATTTATTTGTGCAAGTTGCAAAAGCTAGAGGATTTGATGGATTCAGATTAAGATTAATCACGATTTAATTAATTTAAAAGGAGATTAGCTAATGTGACAATTTAATTTATATTTTTGGATTAATTTAAATCAAAGTTGAGAGGAATATGAATTTAAATTTTATTAAATAAAGTTTAAGTTGTTTAATTGAAGAGAATGGGGTTAGTTTTAAATCAAATAAAGATAAATTTGTTTAATTTAAACGAGATGAATTTAGAGATGAATTAAATAAAATGAATTATTTAATTAAAAGAGGGACTATAGAATTAACTAAACAAAATGATTTATTTAATTAATAGAAGATGATGAATTAATCAAATAAATTTGATTAATTAAATCGAGAGATGAAATATGATGAATTTAATTAAATAAAGATTATTTAATTAAATGACTAGTAGAGGAGATGATTCATGATGAATTGGTGTTAGTAAGATCAGGATCAAGTGTATAGGATCAATCATGATATTTTTCGTGTCTACATTTTGCCCCTCTTTGAAGCAATGTGTATGCCGCATTGGTTCAAAGAATAAATTGCCAAGATCAAAATTCATTTTTATTTTATTTTTTTAGATGCCCCACTACTGCCTCAACAAGAAGAATTATGCTGGTATACTGCCCCCTTGAGAGATCAAATGAAAATTTGGATTTTTGGGGGATCTCGTGAAAAAAGAGGACAAGCTACCCGACGGGTCTAAAATGGTCTAGGATGCCAAAAATGTGCCAAAATGTGAAAAAATGATGCAAAACGATCTTTGGTTGAGCGAAAGCAGGATCATGGGTCTAAAACCCTAGTTGATGGCTAAACAAGGTAAAAAAACCCTAACTTTCAAGCTTAAATAGGCCTCAAGGGGCCACTTCCAATTGATTTGCACATTCAAATTTAAGAGATTTTACATTTTAGAGCTCTGACCACTGTTCAAGATGGCACAATGAGTTCTTCCATGTCACGCTTCAGAGTGGGTGCGAGTGTACTAGTGGCCAACACGTGCAGGACCACTAGTATGTGACCCTTACCCAACTTGTTATTTCAATTTTTATGCGCATTTATTAGGGTCAAAAGTCAAACCTAGTCAAGCGGCATTGTTTAGCGCCACTAAAAGTGCTCAATCGGTGCTGCACAACCTTAAATTGCATCGCTATCGAGTTTTGCACTACCGCGGTTTAGTTTAGGAATTAGGGTTTAATACACAAAGTCTGTCGCTTTTGTAAATTGCACCGTAGCGATGCAATTTGGAATTTAGGGTTAGAGGTCAAAATGGGTCGTAGTCAAACTGCGATATGACGACATAGCTTGGAACTTACAGGGTTCCGGTGGTGCATTTTGGAACTTTCAAACAATGACACAATTGCAAATAGCGACACATTTTTTGTTTCATTCATGAAAACTTTGAATAGGATCCTGATTTTTTATGAAACTTGATGCTTTGGCTTTACTTGTGTAGGAGGACCTAGGGATTCTTCATTCACGAGAGCACAGTTCCCCGGTACTTAGCCGACTAGTTGGTTTACATGAGCTACTCCAGGAGCACCTTGGGGCAATAGGTTTATGGTATGTCGCCTATGCACCTCCCGTCCAGACACATCTAAGCATGATGACAACTTTGGCAGAGTGATGGCATAGTGAGATGTCCTCATTTCACTTGCCCACAGGCGAGTTGACAGTTACTCTAGAGGATGTTTGACGCATTCTTCGATTACCGATCCATGGAGAGCGAGTTATCTATGATGTGGATACTGAGAGAGATGCCTGTTTTGAGATTATGGAGCTCAATGAGATCATTTTTTTCAAGGGCCAGATCGAGCTCGAGTGGTACAAGGGCACAGTGCCCACCTTTAGATTGATTTTTGCTGCTATCATTTTAGCCCTTGTGGTGCCAAATCAATGTGACTAATATTTTAGTCCGGGATGGGGTCTTTCTTGGGAGTGGATGCTCCATTAGAGAGAGTGTTTTGCATTGGGACCAGTGATGTTGGCCTCACTCTACCATGATCTTCATGAGTTTACATATTTAGACAACAGAGCCATCGAGGTTGGGAGGACACTCTTACACACTTGGGCCTGGGAGCATATTGCAGTGCTCTGCCCATGGGTTACACCAATTTCCATGGAGCTAGAAGATCTTGTAGTTTGGCGGTATAGAGGGGATTTGAACTTTACACACATAGGGGTAGCCAACATCCCTCATTGGAGGAGGGTTATTGATGAGATGACAGTCTTTAGATGGAGGCCATGGCTTGGTATGCCTGCATGGTATGATGATGTACAACAACTCTTTTTTGAGAGACAAGATAGGCTCATGCAAGGAAGAGAGAATACTATGATAGAGTGGTACCTACCAAATCGAGTGCCTAGGTAGTTTGGGGAGAGACAGGATCATCCCGATGACCAGTACGTGGCCATATTTTTTTGTACTATGAGCGAGACTACATGGGGTAGGTTGATTACGGCTGAGGAGACAATCACCTCATTCAAACAGCTAGCGGCCAAGCCATGGCCATATGATCAGGGGTAGGTGGATGCAAGGGTCACACAAGCATATACTACATGGTTTAGACCACCTGTTAGATTGACAGTTCTAGGAGCAACACCCCTACGACAAAGGCCTAGAGGAAGATCAACAAGGCAAGGGCAGGGTCAGGGAGGTAGAGGAGACAAAGATGGGGATGGGGGAAAAGGAGGAGGTAGACCACCTCCATATTAGAGGAGACATGTTCTTGGAGATGGATAGAGAGATGGGGATAGGCAACCCAGAGATGGGGATGGACAAAGAGATGCCTCGAGAGACCACCAACAGTAGCCCCCACCACCACCACCACCTTAGTCAGATTAGAGAGATGCTTTGATTCAACAGCTATAGGCATAGGTGCATGTACTTACAACTGAGAGGGACTAGGCCAAATAGCAGGTCCAAGCCCTTAATGCAAAGAGATATTAGGCCCAATCAGAGTGAGATCAAGAGGTGGGCCAGAGACAACAGTTAGAGAGTATGGCCACCGCTTCCCAGGGTAGGACAACCTTGGCATGGATGTACCACAAGGATTTTAGAGAGGCTGAGTATTACAGGTTGCATTATCGATAGACCGTACCAGCAGGGTCTCAGGTGCCAAAGTACTCTCATCAAACTAGCATGAGGCAGGCCAAGGATCAAGCCGAGAGATAGGTGGGTGAGGGGAGCAACCAATAGGGCTAGTCACCTCATTTTTTTATTAGAGACAACATTCTTTTTTGAGGTCCATAGGCTCCATTTTTTATAGCCCAATGGGAATTGTACATTTGATTGATACGCATACATTTGATCTTGATCTTTGTATCATGACAATTACATTTTTTGATGATATATATGATATGGCTTGATTCATTTATGAGATGCATCCTATTTTATTTATGCATGGTGGATGGATGTATTTAATTTCCTATATGCAATGATATGACTCTATCTTGTGTGATGCATGTATTTATTTTATGCAATATAATGCGATGTATGTTTCTATATGATGTTATGTAGTGATCATGCAAATATTTATGGATGGATGTATTTCTTTTTTGTATATTTTCTTATGCATTTGATGACGATGTATGATATGTGGATGCAAATGTGATGATGTATATTATGATATGATGATGTAGATGTATGTTTATGAGATTCTTAACAAACCTATATGATATGTAAATGCAGTGATTTTGTATTTTTCCTTATGCATTTATGATGGTAATATATGGATGTTATAATGTTTATTTATATGATAATGTGATGGATACAAATGTAATCATGATATGTGAATGTAATTTAATAATGCAAAAAGATTATGATGATGAGATGACCTATGATATGCAATGGTTATGATTATGCATTGTGACTCATGAATGTAATGGTATAAATGCAATTATTTCTTAAGATGATGTGATATGAAATGTAATGTGATTATGATATGTATATGATCATGAAATGATGGTGATATAAGATGGTTATGTAAATGTGATATGATATGCCTATGCAATGATTCATGTTTTGTAATGATTTGTGGATGCAATGTTATGATATGAAATAATGTATTATGACATGCAATGATTTATAATGATATGATTATGACATGATTAATGAAATGTGAATGATTATGATATGTTACGATATTACTATGATGTGATATGCCTATGATATTAATACCTATTGGTACATAATGATTTATGATGTGCAATGATTATGGGGTGCTATGTAATGATGCAAATGAATGATACGATAATGCAAATGATATGATGGTGTATATGTGATTATGCAATGGATGTTTTTAATAATGCCTATGTGATGATACTTTTATGTGTATAAAATGAATGCAAATTTATAATGTTTGATATGCTTAGAATAACCAATCTATATTAATGATGAAGTACAATTCATGTGAGATGATTAATGATATGATATTCATTATGCCGATGGTTTGTGGATGCAGGGTGGATGCATTAGCGATGTTTTTGATTAACTGTCATGGTACCATGTTAGTATGGAGAGAAGATAGAAGAAAATGAAAAGAGGATCCAACAAGCCTACATTATTAATGATAATGATGATGATTTTCTTATTAGGAATTGGGATTTTAAAAGGGCCATTTAGCTTATGCTTGATAATACACATAGGTACGATGCATCAAGGTATAAAGATCCAGGATGGAATTGTACCTAGTGTGATGAACTTTGACTCGACAATTAGATTGGAGTATTCCTATTCATACTTGGCATATGAAACCTTATCTAAAATGAAGTTTAGATATTCCAAACATCTTAGAACAAAACATAGAAAGGCGAGCCTTCCAATGTGGTCAACAAGACACCTAAAACATCCTCCCTACACCCAAATAAAGTACGCATGACCAAGTTATATTACAAGAATATCCAACAAGCACAACAAAAAAAAGATAATGATCGCTACCCCATTCCTTTCTCTCTAAATCCCTTTGTTTGGACATTCTCGAGAGGTCATCAAAATGCACACAAAAATAAGATAAGTCAAAAGACAAAGATAAAGTAAACAAACAAGCTAATGTTCTTCATACTTCTAGCCCAGACTAAACTACGGTGATGCCTGATGTTGATGTCCATTGTAGGAAGGATGCATCCTAGGACATGATGTTATCAGATGATTTTAGATTGACTGGATGATAGGCTATTAATACTCCAAGTTGACTAACTTTCTTACCTACTGACCAAAGTTTGAGGGAGAGGATGATTTATTATGAGCGATGCTTATTACAACTGAAAGCAAGATGAGATGGATGGATTTTTCAAATATCTGGATGTTTTTTATCCTAGACCTACACAAACACAAAGAACAACCACACAATTAGTCCAATATGCAAGTTAGAAACATCATTCCCCATGAAATTCATTTGAAACATGAAAACAAGAAATAATATGAAGAACACAATGAAAAAGCTATTAAATCCTATTTAAGTGCTCAAACTCTCAATCCCATGGGGAATTGGTGCCATTTTGATGTGGAAAATGACCCTTTCCCAATTCCTTGCAAGCTTGATGATCAATGATGAAGATTTGATGATCCTTGGTGAAATTTCTCCATAACCTAGTTATGTCAATATGAAAAATGGATGAAAATGGACAAAGATGGATGAAGATTGCTCAAAACTTGAAGATAATAGTATTGCATGAAGTTGTGTCTCCAAAATTTAAATGAGAGCCTTCTATTTATAGAAGAGAATGATGGAGAAAGAGGCAAAAGGGATGAATATGAGACAAAAGACCAACTAATAGGAAAAGGCCATTTGTCAATATGTGAATGGAGGAGGAATGGGCACATTTTGATGAATGAGCAAATAAATGTAGTTAGGTGGAATTTGAAATTGATGAAATGACAAGTTGGAGGGAGAAAAAAATGGAGTTAACGCCACTTGGCTCAAGGAAAAGGACATGTATGAGGCCTTTAATGCCTTGTTGGATGTCCTCATCCCTTTTGGAGGGATTTTTGAATTTGAGGAATATTCCCTCTTTGATGTCATGTTGAAAGAAAATAGGAGATTTAATAAATCAATAAAATAATTTATTTGTGCAAGTTGCAAAAGCTAGAAGATTTGATGGATTAGGATTAAGATTAATTAGGATTTGATTAATTTAAAAGGAGATTAGCTGATGTGACAATTTGATTTAGATTTTTGGATTTATTTAAACCAAAGTTGAGAGGAATATGAATTTAGACTTAATTAAATAAAGTTTAATTTATTTAATTGAAGATAATGGTGTTAGTTTTAAATCAAATTAAGATAAATTTATTTAATTAATAGAAGATGATGACTTAATTGGATAAATTTGATTTATTTAATTGAGAAATGAAATATGATGGATTTAATTAAATAAAGATTATTTAATTAAATGACTAGTAGAGGAGATAATTCAGGATGATTTGGTGTTAGTAAGATCAGGATCAAGTGTATAGGATCAATCAAGATATTTCATGTGTATACAAAAATAATATCCAAAACATTATCAAATTCCTCACAAGTCTCTGGAACAAGTTGCTCAATGATTGTGCATTTCTAGCTAGTGCTCCAAGACACTATTTGAATTGTTGTGGGAGATTGTCTTGGATGTGTTTCAAGGTGGAAATTATCAAGCACATAAGTAAGTCACCTAATATAGCAGAGGATTGAATAAAATTATTCTCTCCATTCATTTTGAAATTACTTTTGCATGATCAATTTGTGCCAGTTGGAGGACTCAAGAAGTGCATAGTTTCTTTTCAAAATGAACTGTTGATTGTAGAATCAATGTTTTGGAAATGGTGTTTTATTAATTGTTGTTATATGGTGATAATTGTTACTCCTCAATATTACAATTTTTTTTTTAGATCAGATCCAAATGTTGCATATAACATCCTTCAAGTTGAGGCGAAGTTTGGAAAAACTAGTGTTGTTTTCAGCAGGGTGTATCTCCACATTTTGAAGGTAAAATAGGTACTTGTTTCCAAATTATGTAATTGAATATTATAACAATCCTATGGGCGATCAAAATCAGATTTGTGTCACAATAGGAAGTTTCAAATATTTATGGTACAAAATACCTAGTGGTAGTGCAAACATACAATGATATCAGAATGAGCTAATGCTTGCAGATTTAGTTTTTGGGAAATGGTGGTATAAATGTGGTTGCTACATGATATTAATTTATGCCCCTATAAAAATATTTTTCTGCTATAGATTAGTTTATGAAGCTGAATGTACCATCTCCCAAGTTGAGGTAATGTTCAGGCTTACTAGTGTGCATTTCAGCTATGTATATTTCAATATTTTGGAGTTGGAGGTAGTTGTTAATTCCCAAAGATGTACTTTATAGTATAGAGGATGCAATAAATTTTAACATAGTCCTAATAGCAGCACAAACCAAATTTACATTATTGGGAGAAGTTGCAAGTTTAATTGATTGCTTGCTAGCACATATATTCAGTGGGAAGCATTTGGTGAATTTAAAAAAATTCTTGGAGAATATGTCATCCAAATTTGGAATTGGAGTGAATATATTAAAGATTTGCATGAATATTCTTGTTGGTTTCATGGTATTATCACAAATAATTATGAGCTATTAGGCTTGTATAGTGTTCTATGGCAGGAATTTCAACATCTCACAAGTACTGGATCAAGACTTTCTAAGAAGTATAACATAATATTGAAGCATCATGGTAGAAATACCTTGAGGACAAGCAATATTTCAGGAAGGAGGACTTGTCATTTCCCCTTTTTTTTTTCTAAAAAGAGTACTTACTAAAAATAGTAAGTTTCCATTATCCAGAAATACTAAGTCAGAGGTATTAGGAAAATATTGGACTATAATATTATTTAATACTTATAGTGTCCTAGTGTAATTTTTATCTCAAGGAAAAATAAATATTAAATATTTAGTGGTTCCAAAATAGGTGGGTCGTGAGTTTTAGAAAATAACACTTTAACCTCATGTAGGTGCCTCGAAAAATGCATTTTGAGTTGTCAAAAGATGCCTTGTAAGTGGTATAATATGAAAGAATAAATTTGGAGGTGTTATAATGCATTTTATGAATTTTGTAAGTGCCTAAAATTGGGGAGGAATATTTGGACGTGAATCCAATGTTTGGTAGAATTTTCCATATGATCAAGAGTCTATAAATATTGGTCATTTTACATATAGAAGGATCTTTATGTATTTTATAGGCTTATGCTTTCTTCTTTAGTGAGAAACCATTGAAGTAGTGATCTTCTAGGTTGATAAACCAGGGAGATAGAGACTTGTAGGTAGTGTTTTTACAGGTCCCCATAGGCAATTTCATCCAGAGGTTGCATTAGAGTTGAAGGAATTTGAAGATTTTGGCAGTTTCATTTTTTGTGTGTAGTGTAGATTTTGGTGGTTTCAGAGCATTTGTGTTGTTGCAATTCATTGCATGTTAGTGGAGTAAGTGTATTTCATCCATTTCAAAGGTTTGGATCAGCTTTTACCAGCTTGGTATTGCTGGTTTGATCTCAGGAGTGTTACATGTGTAGTATATGTGTGTTTACAAGGTGTGTTCATACATTTTGAAGTGTTTTAGGTGTAGTTTATTATATCAATTTGGTTTGTTGTTTTCAGCAGAAAATATATGTGCATCTAGAACATTATTATCATGTACTTTATTGTCTAGAACAATAAATTTCATTCTGGAGTTGTTTGTTGTGATTTGGGTTTTAGCAGTAGCTTTCAGTTTGTAGTTTCTTTTTGGGTTTGGTGTTGCAATTGTGTATTGTTGTTGGCTATTATTACCAACAAAAAATCGATGCAAATTTCATGTTCAAATTGAAGCATTTAATACCAGTTGCTATTAATTCAATATCAATTTGGGGTGATTTAATGCTTTTTCTCTCATTCTCGATTTGCTCATTTCTAAGTTTTTGGTAGAAATAATATTTTTTGATTTAAAGCTAATTTTCTATGAGGGATATTGCAAATGCACAAGTAAAGATGAATAAAATGTGAAAATACCCTTGGACCATAAACCATACTCTAATGTGCATAGAAAATCCTATGATAATTACTAAACCTCTATGGTAGTCCATATCGTAACCTCACTTTAAAATAGATAAACAATGTGTGCATTCAACTTGATATGTGTAGACTTGTATCCTATGAGTTTTTGTAAATAAGAATCTACTTTCAATGCATATTTACAAGTGAAAAAACCTTAAAAATCCAAATGATGATTTATACCTAAAACTCCCTTATGATATGATCTTGTGGGTGTCGTTGATTTGGAAAGTTGGTGGAGCAACTAAATATAATGTGAATGATTTTATGTTTTTGGGTACTTTTTGGTGTGGTGGGAGGTTGGATTTTTGGATATTGGTGCCTTGATCTTGATAGGATGATTGAGTTGAGTTTCAAGGACAAGAGAACAAGTTTATATATGGAATCCAAAATCCTCACAACTTAATGTAAACTAGGATAGCAAAGGAGTTGGGTCTAAATTCACACACATAACCTAGGCTCTACATGTTTCAAATATATCCCCATGATATTACAAAATCAAAGATGGGGCATATGCACACACAAATTTATCTCTTGTATTATGATGAAAAGGCCCTTTATGAAGGCTTTACAAAGGTTTTGCATTTCCTAAATGTCAATTCATTTAAAGGATTTTTGTGTGATTTTTATTTAGAAGAAAAAGGGAAAGATGTTTTTTTAGCACAAATACTCTTGTACAAAATAAGAAGATAAATCCATGCACTCTAAATGAAAGATCAAACATTAGAAAACTTTTTAAGGATAGGGATATGGAGACAATTTATTAAATGTAATAAAGATTGATGAATGTTCAAATGAAGATGAATATTATGTCTCCTCTAAAGGAGAAAATTTAGTAAAAAATTCCTAGAGGACCTACAGAGGATGATATAGATCAATCACTTGAAGAGCTACCTTATTTTCCTAAAGACTTGACTATACCAATGTTCATGAGGGAGAGCAAGGAAAATGTATATTTTATTTTCCAAGAGGGTTATACTCTTCTTCTTGAAGAGGGTGTGGTTTAGAGCATTGGTCAAATTTTCATTTGGAGGCTAATTTAAAAAATATTTTGAAGGTAACTATCAATGTTCATTTGGATCCAAAATATATATTACTCATTTATTTATTTATTTTTGGATCAAAATAGATATACTTATTTATCGTTCTAAGAGAAGGATACACTCTTATTCCCGAAGGAACTGAGAAAATGCATGGTATATTTGGTTGTTGTAGCAATGATATGTCTCATTCTTTTGATAAAATATTAACATGTGTATACAAGAGTCCATTAAGATTCATATTTGTTTTAGGGATCATAGTTTAGTTTAAGCAAAATTTTGGCATTTGTCAAAGAAATGAGATTGAAGAATAATAAAATGATGGTGATTCTAGTAGTATGAAGTTTCCAAATATATTTATTGCAGGTTTTGAGTGAGCATAATGTTTAAAACCAATGCATGTTACAAATTAGCTTCCAAATTAAACTATTAAGGGGTGGAAGCATGAAGGGTTGTCCTACATTTTTGTCTAATTGGAAAACTCTAATCAATATTTCTAGCTAATTTTTTATTTTCTGTCAATTATAGAAAGTAAATTGTTAATAATTTGTAGAGAATATAAAATAATAATTTGTAATATTTCATGTTTACATTTTAAATATGTATTTAAAAAATAATTTGTCTCATTTAAAAAATATTCTCTCATAAATTGTGTCTTTATACTTCATAATATTTTCTATGAGTAATATTTTCTATAGTACATAATTGAAACTAAAAATAAGATCAATTCATACGTTATTAAACATAGATAGTTAACACTGATGTTTAGGGCACCATATTTAAGAAAAAAATTACAAATTTTTTTATGTAATATTATTTTTTGATAGGTAAGATCAAGATTTATATAATGTTCAAAAGAGTTGATGCAAAATTATCCCAAGGCTATAGGGCGGCAAAGCTAGCCATTGATGACCACTGAAGACCAGACTAAACCATGGATACTGCAAAATGACCACACAAGGTCACCAACTATTACCTGAAAGCATATAACCAAACTATATAAATGATATGAAACTTAACAACCCTGACCTAGACCAAGAGACCAACCCAACAAACTATTCACCAAACCGCCAACCAATAAAAGAAAAAAACACCCCAACCCAGTTACCAAATATTATTCTAGGAAAAAACATGAAACTCATATTTCCAAGCCAAGTTCTGTACCACCACTAACCGATTTTTTTTTTTAGGAATTCCACCCTCGCTCGAGCTATACAAAGATGCTCCACCAAATCCATGCCGCTAATGTCCAGAAGAAAAGGGTAAAACCAACATTTGGAAGTAAAGGGGCAGTTGAGGAAGATATGGTCTCCAGTTTCCTCTGGAGATTTACAAAGCACACATCTGGAAGGGCCGTTGAAACCAAGTTTCTTAAGCCTATTCGTGGTCAAAACTCTACCCTGAATTGTAGCCCAGGAAAAGATGCCAACTTTGGGGAGGCAATTGTTCCAAAACAAAGCAATAGGCAGATCTGACGTCAAACCCTACTACTTGACCAGAATATTATATCCATCCCAAGCATTGTAAGCACCCGAGGCCGCACCACACCATCTCAGAACATCCTGGTCATCCCTAATGCAGAGAGAACGATCCTTGAGAGAATCTTCAAAGACTGATATTTCATTATTGTTGAGCCCCAACTTCTTGGGATTATTTCAATGCTAAAATAAGAGACCATCCACTCTTTCAATAACCAAATAGTCCCTTACACGACTACCCTAGGCACATTTTATGAGTTCCCTAATATTCCTTAAGGCATCGAGCTCTACCAACTTGTTGAAACCACCCCAAGAGTCCTCCCAAAAGAGGGTTGAAATCTTATCCCTGATATCCCAAGAAAGGAAGTTCAAGACCAAATCCTTGCAACTGCAAATAAAATTCCACTCTCGTGAGCCTTTTGGAAGAGAGATGGTTGTGAAGAAGCTTGTCTCCCCCTCCTCCAAATACTTTTCTTTCATAATCCTGACCCACTTGAGGTCCCGATGAGCATACATCTGCCAAGCTAATTTGGAACCCAAAGCCTTATTTTGTAATACCAAATTCTTTAGCCCAACCTCAATATTTTCCCGAGATTTGCATATTTTCTCCCACTTTATTAGAGGTATCCCTTTCTGATCTGAACTACCCTACCAGAAAAAATTCTTCATCTTCTAATTAATTTTTCTACTCGCCCCCCTTGACAAGGGGAGGAAAGAACACATGTAAATAGGAAGAGCCGCCACAACATAATTGACTAAGGTGAGCCTTCCAACCCAAGAAATGCATCTCCCTTTCCAAGAGGAGAGCTTGTTTTCAAATTTTGTGACCAACATATCCCAAAGATTTTCGTACAACACCCTAGACACAAGTGGCAAGCCCAAGTATTTAAATGTTAACTTTCCCTTCTTGAACTTGAGAACTTGCAATATTTTTTTTTCCAAGGTAGGATTAGTAAAGAATAAAAAAACTTTAGATTTATGGAGACTTACCTCCTGCCCAGAGGCCCAAGAGTAATCTAAAAGGATTTGTTTGAAGTCCCTTGCCTCAGCCAACCCCGCATGACCAAAAATCATGTTATCATCTATGAATTATTGATGTGTCATAGAAGGAAGCCCACTTGTAATTTCAATCCCCTTGAGCTCACCTAAAAACATTGACCTGGTAAATTAATTGCCAAGCGCTTTTTCCATAATGATAAATAAGAACGGGGAAAGAGAGTCGCCCTGTCTAAGGCCTCTAGACACCTCGAAGAAGCCTTGCAGAGTGCCATTCACTAATACTAAGTACTTTGGACAATAAATACAATTGAAAATCCAATCAAGCCAAAGAAGATGAAATCCAAAGGGCTCCATAACTTTGAAATTGAATCTCCAATTCACCTTGTCATATGCCTTTTTAATATCAAGTTTCAAAAGCATGGATTACCTTCTAGTTCTTGTGATTGAGTGAATAGCCTCTTGTTCTATAATCACCCCATCAAATATCAATCTACATAGCACAAATCCAATTTGTTCCTCGGATATTAAGCCAAGAAGAATCCCCTTGATTCGATTGGCCACTGCTTTTGCTAGAATTTTGTATACTATGTTGCAGAGAGAAATAGGAGGAAATTCCTCTAGCTTATCCAACTTCTCCTCTTTTGGGATCAAGACAATGAAATTAGTCTTGAAATCCTTTAGAACCTGACCTAATTCCCTATAATCCTCAAAGCCGCGATGACATCCTGACCAACAATGTCCCAACAATACCGAAAGAAATAGGTTGGGAGCCCATCAAGGCTAGGAGACTTATCCGGATGCAAATGAAAGAGAGCGATCCTAATCTCATCCTTCATGAAGCGTGTGTTTAGGGGCACATTTTTCTCATCTATGACAAGTTTTGGGATACACCCCAAAATTATCTGTTGATTGGCCAACCTAGAACCATCCCAATCATTTAGCAGGTTTTGGAAAAAAGAAATAGTCGCCTTAGCTATATCCTCAGGCTTATCCAACGTCTTACCATCCATATATTTTATACATGAAATTATGTTGACTTCTCTCCTAAACTTCATGGAGTTATGATTTTTTTTTGTATTTTTATCTCCCTCATTAAGTCAGAGCTCACAGGACTTCAGGCGCTAGAAAATATCCTCCTTTAACATGATATCACTTAGATTTTTCAAAAACTCCTCTTGTAGGAACCTGGCATTGTTCATATGAAACCTTGGAACTTATTCATTCAATAACCTCATCTCTTCTTCGATCCCTCATTATTCCTCAAAACTATTCTTGAAACACAACTTGTTCTATTCCTTTAATCTATTCTTAACTTGTTTTAGTTTTGTGGTGAGTATGAACATTTTTGAACCTGCCACCCCTACCTTAGCCCACCAGTAAGTGATAAGAGACTTGAAATTTGGATCCTTCATCCACATTCGCTCAAATTTAAAGGGACATTTTATCGGGCTATGCTCACCAATAACCTTGAGAAGGACCAAAAAATGATCCGATCCCGAGCAAGGTAGAATCCTGCTTTCCATGGTGAAAGGGAAGGAGCCCGTATTTCCTCTAAAAAGAATCTACCCAACTTCTCAACAATAGAGAAATACCCAAGCTACCTATTGGACCAGGTGAACTACCCATTATCCATTGGGACTTCAATCAATTAATTCCTCTCCATAAAAGCTTCAAAATTAATTTGGGATTGAAGTCGCTGAGTCACCCTACCATGCTTATCCATAACATGAAAAATAGAAATGAAGTCACCCCATCTTATGAAAAAGTCAAAGCCCACCTCAATATAGATGATCTCAATTTCATTCCAAGTCCTTCATTTCTCAATGCACATGTGAGGGCCATAAACATTGACTAAAAGAAAACACAAATTCAAGGAAAAAATTCTAACTTGAAAGCCAGCCACCTACTACTTGCCACCACCTTTTCCAAAGAAACCTTATTGGGACTCCAAATGGTCATTATCCCACTAGCCAATCCAACCAAATTAACAACCAAAAGCTTCCAGGATCCCAACCACTTACCAAAATACTCTACCTCTTCTTGACACAACTTTGTTTCCTGTAGCATGCACATTTCAGCCTGGGCAACATCGATATGATGTTTCACTAAGCACCTCCTGTTAGGGGCATTAATACCCCTAACATTCTATGTTAAGAGTTTCATTTATCTTTAGGAAGGGGATCCCCCTTCCCTAATTTAAGCATCTCCTTGATCTTTTTCTGCCCATTGGCCTCACCATCAATCTTCAATTTTTTTGAATTAGGGATCCTCCATATATTTTATTTTCTCCACAATCTGGTGAGGACTTCACCACTTATTTTTAATGAATCCCCAACTTTTCCTACCCCAAATGAACTATATAGTGCCCACCTCCTCGGGAACTAGCCCAACCTCACCCTCACCAGCATCGACTAACCATTTTGCCTCCAAATTTGGATCATCATTGAATGGATCAATAGGAGCATATTTTGCCTCTTGATCCAATTCGACCAATTCCTTACTCACTTCGAGAAAAGAGTTAAGGTTCTCCACTCTCATTTTATTTCCTATTAGATCCATCACTTCATTCATTTTATTGTTTAAAGCCTAGTTCAACTCTTGGGGATCTTTAGTCTACTGAACTTCATGGGATTTAGCTCTGTCAGCCTTTGAGCAAGGTAGATCATCGAAGGAACCCATAGATACCACATTTCCTATCGATCTACCATCACCAAGATCTTATGGATCAAGGGCCAAATTTTCCTTTGTGTCATAGTTTGGGGGTGACTCCCAAGAACGCTAACCCAAGGTGTTGGCAACACAAGGCCAGACAACTGAGAGGTGGGGGTGAATCAGTTGTCACAAAATTTCAAACTTATTAAACTTTTTAACCTTAATTCTTAGATCTGATTATTAATAGTGAAAGGATGAATCAACAACACATCAGAAAAACAAATAACACCAATATTTTTTGCGTGGAAACCCTGTTAGGGGAAAAACCATAGTGGAGGTTAATCCGCAAGTTATACCCTGTTAAAATTATAAGAGAAATGAATAAGGAATGCACATGCATTCAGGCACATTTTCTAGAGCTCGCTGATAAAAGGAAGACTCACTGTATTTATACATAAAACTTTCAGACTAAATCCATCTGAAGAAATTGAATTGAGAAAGTAGCATCTGCTAATGCCTGAGCACAGTTCTGGTTAAGCACATGAACACTTCTTCACTCTCTTTCACTCCTCTTCACACTTCGCTTTTCCTTTGAATGATCTAAACCTTATTTTCACATAGCATACACACACTTCACACCTCATGCTTCTCAAATGAGAAAAAAATTGCTTATATATCTGCAACAAGAAATTACATTGCTTCATGTCGGCTTCAAAAAAATAATAGAATAAATACAAACTGTCGACCCAAAACAATAAAGATTATCAATGCACATCCACCAAGGTTGTGCACAACATAGTAGAGACCTAATTTTTTTCCCTCAAACACGAAACACCTTCAATTAATCTTCCTTGAAGATCCACAACACACTACAAGCACTATGTCGGCCATGAACATGCAAGAGAAAATATTGGATCGAGAGCACACTGATCAATGCAGATGTGCAACATATATATAAAATGATCTAGAAACATCCAAAAACACTTTAGGAACATACACAACACTTCAGATTACCAAAAACACATTATCTTATTGTGTGAACACCATTTGCAGTAACATAATAACTGTTAGAACACAAAACTTTATAACTTGCTCAAATCTTCATGCACACCTCTGAAACTTATGGAGTAGGAACTTCATACATAGGCAAACAAACCCTTTAATACACAACTTCTAGTCATCAACATACTGAACTTTCCAACACACTGATCTTCACTTCTTCACAGACAACCTCTAACATATTTTATTACAATTTTCTCAATATCCTTGACATATATAGTCTTAAATAAATTAATGCTAATAGTGTTGACATCAATGACGACCACATATCAAAAATACAACCCAAACATCCAAAAATATCCCCCTTTGGCATTGATGGCAACACATGATGTGAAAAATACACCATCAATCTTCTCCAACAATCTCCTCTTTACACATTGCTCTTGTGATGTTGTTCTTCTCCCCCTTAGTTTTTCTCACATTACTCTTCACCTCCATAATTTTTCATATTACTCTTCTCCCCCTTTGACATCAGTGGAAAAGGTACACAAGCTCTGAACCACATATTTGAATCATCTGAGTACTCCCCCTGAGTAGCAACCACCACAACATCAAACCGAATCAAAATATGACTATGAATGCACGAACTAATGCAAAGACTATGCATCTTAGTTCTTCTTAGGAGGGGTAATTACCCCTAACTTATCTCTAGGATACTCAAAAGTATCCTTAGGAAAAGGCTTAGTAAATATGTCTACAATTTGTTCCTTAGTAGGCACATACTCTAGTATGACTTCCTTATCACTCACTTTATCTCTCAAAAAGTGGTACTTGATAGATATATGCTTGGTCTTTGAATGCAGCACCAGATTCTTAGAAATATTTATAACACTTGAATTATCACAAAATATGGCAATAGGCTCATCATACACAACTCTGATATCTTTTAGCATCTACTTCATCCATAATACTTGAGTGCAATTTTTTGCAACAATAATGTATTCTTCCTTTGCAGTAGACAATGAAACAACATTCTGCTTTTTACTTAACCATGAAATCAACTTTCTCCCCAAGAAAAATGTGCCACCTATAGTACTTTTCCTATCATTTACATCTCCTTCCCAATCAGCATCATTAAAGGCACTTGAAGTAAGATCATCTTTTGGATACCATAGGCCAAAATCAACTATTCCTTTCAAGTACTAAAAATCCTCTTCACAACAGTCACATGAGATTCCTTAGGATCGACTTGAAATCTAGCAAAAATGCATACAAAATTCATGATGTTTGGTCTAGTTTGAGTCAAATAAAGCAATCCACCAATCATTGATCTATATCTAGTCTGATTTTCCTTCGGTCAACTGGCTTTGAATCTTCCATACCAGATTTATTTAGCAATTCCTTCACATACTTGGACTAAGATATAAATATTCCTTTATCTATCAGAGTAATTTTCAGTCCCAAAAATAATTTTAGTTCTCCAATCATTGACATCTCAAACTCATTTTGTATCTCATTAGCAAATTTCATGCACAAACCATCATCTCCTCCAAAAATGATATCATCAACAAATACTTCCACACACAAATATTTATCATCATCAATCTTGAAATACATATTACTATCATAAGTACCTTTATTAAATCCAAGCTTCAACAAGTATTTATCCATTCTGGCATACCAAGCTCTAGTGGCTTGTTTGATCCCATACAATGCTTTATGCAACCAACAAACCATGTCTCCCTAATCAGTCAATTGAAATCCATCAAGTTGCTCAATATACACCTCTTATTCTAATTCACCATTTAGAAATGTTGACTTGACATCCATCTAATACAGTTTATAGTTTTTGTGAGCAACATAAGCAAGAAACAATCTTACAACTTCAATTCTAGCAACAAGAATTTTTTTTCTTCAAAGTCAATTCCTTCCATCTGAGAGTATCCTTTACATACCAGTCTTGCTTTGTTTCTAATAACTTCACCTTGTTCATTCAACTTGTTTCTAAGAAACCATTTAGTTCCAATCACATTTTTGTCTTTAGGTCTAGGAATAAGAATCCATGTATTATTCTTTTCAATTTGTTGTAGTTCTTATTTCATTGCTTCAATCCAATGTTTATCTTTGCATGCTTCATTGACATTACTTGGCTAAGTTTTTGAAATTAAACAATATTCTTCTGCAATTCTTCTCCTAGTCTAGATACCTCTGTTCTTATCTCCCATAGTTTTATTTTCTGAATGATTTAATCTCACATACCTTGGAGTCTTAGAGTGTTCTTGAATTTTAGGCTCTTGTGATCTCTCTTTTGTGCTTTCACTAGTCTCTCCTTCTTGATCTTCTCGATTCACCAAAACAATCTGAACTTGATTTGAAGTCCAACTCTTGCTTGTACTGTCATTTTGATCATCAAAATCATATCCATAGGTTTTGGAGGGTCTAGTAATGTCTTCATCAACCTTAACATTTTCACTTTCAACCATTTTCTTCAATCTCTTGTTGTAGCACCAGTAGGTCTTATTCTTAGTAAAATAACCAAGACATATTCCTTCATCACTTCTAGCATCAAAATTTTATATATCTTCATCTTTCCTGATATAGCATTTACTCCCAAATATTTTGAAGTATTTAACAATAGGCTTATGACCAAACCATAGCTCAAAAGGAGTCTTACCAGTATTACCTTTGATTTGTACCCGGTTAAGGATATCAACAACAATACTTACAACTTCTCTCCAATAGACATGAGGGACATTTCCTTCCAGCATCATGGTTCTAGCAACATCTAGAACTATCATGTTCTTCCTTTCCACAACTCCATTTTGTTGAGGGGTTCGTGGTGCAAATAACTGTCTCTTTATCCCATTTTCTTCACAAAAAGAATTAAACTCACCGGAAGTGAATTCACCACCTCTATCTGATCTTAGAAACTTAATCTTTAGACATGTCTCTGTCTCAACCATATCTTTAAAGATCTTGAACTTTTCTAGAGCTTCAAATTTCTTCCTTAAGAAAGTAACCCACATCATCCTAGAGTAATCATCAATAAGAAACATGAAATACCTATAACCTTGCAGACTTCTGATTCTAGCAGGACCACACAAGTCAGTATGCACAAGCTCCAACAATTCTCTTGAACAATGTTGTTTGTTGTGAAATGAAATTCTAGTTTGTTTTCCCAACTGACATTCCTTCCATATGGAATTAGTAGGCTTCACCAACTTAGGAAGATATCTCATAGCATGTGAGACACTTATCTTGATAATATTGTCAAAGTTTACATGACACATTCTTCTATGCCACAACCAACTCTCATCAACTTGAGCAATCAAATAAATTTTACTACCAACATTTTGATGAAAGATGTTACCTTTTGTTTTAGTACCAGAAGCAATCACATTTCCAAAACTTCCCAATATGCTAAGCTTTCAATCTTTGAATTGAATATTATATACCTTATCAACCATCTGTCCAACACTCAGAAGGTTATGCTTCAAACCTTCAACATAAAGAACATCATCAGTATTATGCTTACCATCAAAAGAAATACATCCTCTGCCACATATTATACCACCATTGTTATCTCCAAATCTTACAAAATCACCATCATACTTTTCCAGGCTTACAAATTTTCTTTTATCACCTATCATGTGATGTGAACATCCATTTTCAATTACCCATTCATCGTTTTCTTCAACTCTTGCAGCTAGGGCTTTCTCCACTTTTGTGCAACTAGCAAATTCAGTAGACACGGGATTATTTTCCTTGATAGCAATAAACACAAACTCATCTTCACTTGCATTCCCTTTGTCAGATTTATCATCTGTCACACCTTCATCAACAACATAATAACACTTCTTTTGAAATTTAGGCTTGTAAGGTCTTGGCTTAGGAACTCTTTCTGGACACCTTGAAGCAAAATGACGTATCTTACTAGAAGAAAAAAAATTTATAGAAAAATTTCCTTTATACTTACCTTCTCCTTTGGCTTCCCTTTTGATAATAAGTGCTTCGAGCTCATTCAGTTCTCTTTCTTCTTCTTCAATTTGTCTCATTTCTTCCTCATACCCGAATATCTTTCTAGAAGAACTTTCACCCGGATCATATCTCTGCTTGTCTCTCCTAGAAGTAGTGGCTTTAAATGTAGATTATATCTTAGTAAGGGCATCACCGAATTCACTCAACTCAAAAGCAAACAATTTCCCAACCTACATATCTTTGGTTACATTTACCACAGTCTGGATCTCTTTAATGACTACAACTCTGATTTTGTATGCATTAGGCAAGGATCTAAGCACTTTAGCAACAATCTCTTATTCATCCACCTATCCACCAGTACATCTAATACCACACACAAGTTCATTCACTCTTTGCATGTAAGTAGCAATATTCTCATCATTACCCATCTTCAACTGTTCATATATTTTCCTTTAAGACATTTTAGCTTGACCATCTTCACATTAGCATCACCTTCATATAAAGTTTCCAACTCTTTCCAGATCTCATAAGCAATTTTCAGATCCATAACATTTGTCATCTCAAAATCAGTCAAAGCACTCAACAATGCTTCCTCACTCAGATATTATATTCAACATCCCTAATTTCAGTAGTAGTAGAAGGGCCATTATGAGGAATAACATACCTATGACTTGTAATGTTCCAATAGGATTCACTAAAGCATTTCAAATGATACTCCATTCTAGCCTTCCACAGAGTGTAGTTTTTTCCATCAAATCTTAGACTATATTTCTTGTATGTCACCATCCTAGATCACCTCAAGTTGTTAAACTTCTTCCAAGGAACCTGCTCTGATACCAATTGTTGGCAACACAAGGGTAGACATTTGAGAGGGGTGAATCAGTTGTCAGAAAATTTTAAAATTAGTAAAATTGTTAACCTTAATTCTTAGATCTGATTATTAACAGTGAAAGCATGAATCAACAACACATCAAACACACATAACACCAAGATTTTTTGCGTGGAAACCCGGTTAGGGGAAAAACCGCGTTGGAGGTTAATCCACAAGTTATACCCTGTTAAAAGTATAAGAGAAATGAATAAGGAATGCACATGCATTCAGGCACACTGCCTAGAGCTCACTGCTCAAAGGAAGACTCAATGTCTTACATAAAAATTTCAAATTAAATCCATCTGAAGAAATTAAAATGAGAAAGTAGCATCTGCTAATGCCTGAGTACAGTTTCGGTTAAGCACATGAACACTTCTTCACTTTCTTTCACTCTTCTTCACATTTTGATTTTCCTTCGAATGATCTAAAACTTATTCACACATAACATACACACACTTTGCACCTCATGCATCTCAAATGAGAAAACAATCGCTTATATATATCCACAACAAGAAATTACATTGCTTCATGTTAGCTTCAACAAAATAATAGAATAAATGCAAAATATCAGCCCAAAACAATAAATATTATCAATGTGCATCAACCAAGGCCGGCCAAAACATAGTAGAGACCTAAAACAATGTCCTCAAACATAAAAAACCTTCAATTAATCTTCCTCAAAGATCCACAACACGCTACAAGCACTCTGTCAGCCATGAACATGAAAAACATGAACATGCAAGAGAAAATATTGGATCATGAGCACTATGATCAATGCAGATGTGTAACATAGATATAACATGATCTAGAAACATCCAAAAACACTTCAGGAACATAAACAACACTTCAGATTACCAAAAACACATTATCTTCTTCTATGAACACCATTTGCAGTAACATAATAACTGTAAGAACATAGAACTTTATAACTTGCTCAAATCTTCATGCACACCTATGAAACTTACAGAGTAGGAACTTCATACATATGCAAAAAAAACCTTTAATACACAACTTCTCGTCATCAACATACTGAACTTTCCAACACACTGATCTTCAGTGCTTCACAGACAACCTTTAACATATTTTATTATAATTTTCTCAATATCCTTGACATATACAATCTTAAAGACATTAATGTTAATAGTGTTGACATCAATGAAAACCACATATCAACAATACAACCACAACATCCAAAACAAGGTACTGATCAAACACCCATCCAATCTTGGCTCAAAAACTAATGGTTGTTTTAGAGTGACCCAATCAGTGTATATTTCCAACTCCTTCCATTGGGGATACTTGGGTTGATTCTCCACATATATCCAAACATATGAGCCTATCCCATCTTCAACCGACCATTCTTTCACACAAATAAACTTGCCAAGATTGTTGCCAATCTCCCCTAGAATATCAGATTGCCAAAATTCCAATGGTAAGCGTGAAATTTTATACCAGTCCTGAATGTGCTCCATTTGATGTCGTTAGGGGTCAGACCCTACTTCCCATTTACAAATGTAGAAACCATGCTCGTCCATCAACCAAATCCCATCTAAGATTTCAAACCGGATGGAGGGCGATGGGAAAACAAGTAGGATGTATCCATTTTCCAAGGATTTGAAGCTCATCTCTAACCCCACCGACCTTGCCACCACCATTTTTCATCTATTATTTTTTAATTTAAATAATTATAATTTAGATACGTATTTTTCCATAACACAACCTTTTATACATATCAAAATTATTATTTTTATTCATAAAATACATATATATATATAGGGTGCTCATATTGTTTTTTTGTGTTTCAAACAAAATTTTTTATGCTTGGTAAAAAGCCTATGATTGTTATAAACTAGAAAATAAACATAATAAATAAAAATATTATAAATTATAATTTCCAAAAAGTGTATTTTGATAAACAAATTAACAAAAAATCATATATCATTAAAACTTTGTTTATTGTGGAAAACATGACCTAAATTGATATTTTTTGTCCAACAAAAGGTGGACATGTGGGATAAGAACCATAGAAGTGTCATTTAATTAGCTTTGATTAAAATTCTTTCATTTTAAGTATACCTTCAATTAAAGGTCCTTCATTTAAAAGGTACCTTTAAGAAAATTTCATTCTAATGAACGTCAACATCAATCCAAGGTTAAGCGGTGAAATATAATATAAAGATTGTAATGATCTATACATCAAAAAACTCAATTATTTAACTGCATTTTTTAAAGGAGAAGATTAATGGTCATATTTAAGAAAGGAGAATATTATTTAGTTACATTTTCATAAAGAAAAATATTATCATGCCATATTTATAGAAAGGAGAAGATGGGTTCAAGTTAAAAATAATTCTATGCATTTGCATTCAACATAAAGAGACAAGGAATTAAATGAAGAAAGGGCTAAAAAATGATTGGAAAAATAAATAAGGTATCTTCTCAAATTTGTTTTAAATTAAATCTCAAGAAATTTATTTTATCTCTCATTTTATGATTTGTACTTAATCTACTTCTTTGTGTGGCATATCTAAATGTCTTACTCAATATCTAGCTAGGTTCTTATATGTTTTTTTTAATATTTATTTTATATTTTTAGAATAAAAACCTAGTGCAAAGGGTTTTAAAACATCCACATAAGAGATGCCATTTATAAAAAAGTTAGATTCCCTATAGAGGGTCTAGTTAATTAAGAATGGATTAAATGCTAATACCCAAGTCTCAAATAACCTTTGTACATGACCTTGAGTCTCATCATAGATTTAGATATATTGGAAGACCCCATAATTATTTTAAAACCTATCCCTAGATAACCTTCAACCATTTGTAATATGTGATAAATTAACAAGTTATTAACCCTAAGAAGTTACTTGCACCATGCCTCAATGATAAGATAATGGGATACAAGTGTTGAAAAGCATGGTAAAACTATTGTAATAAAATATTCTACAAAGTGTATGTGAATATTTAAAACATGTTTCTTTATCCAAGATTACGACAAAAAATTATTATGTAGATGCATAAATTAACAATAATAATAAAACCATATAGACACAATATTTATGCTGAGAAACCCTTTTAGCAAAAACCTCCACAAGAGAAACATGAAAATTGTGTATTAATCTCATTGTACATATAAAATATAAAAACACTAGCACTCTACACTATAACATTACTATGGCAACACTTGCCTACCTATACACAACAATATGAAACCACTCCTATAAATTCGATATGTATGCAATGAGGGAGGCTAAAACCATAAATAGTTTTTCCAAAATAATGGATATTGAAACCATGGTATCAGATAAAAGTTGTGTTATGCCCACCTTAGAGAGCATCTTTTGAGAATAGTAGATACATTAACGATTTCACATCGATGTCACATGGGATCAATCAATGATTCTTAAAATATAAATGTATCCATGAAGGCATCGTTGGCTAATAACTCCCTAACAACTCACTTCAAGTCTATATTAGGGAAAAGGGTATTGTACACATTACACAAGAAATACTTATTTTAATTATGTAAAATAATTATTCATTTTTGGTGCATATTTAGATATTTGTTTATCCATACTTGTAAAGATGTATTTAAACATTCATTGTATATTTTATGTGCGGGTTGCACACTAAAAAATATTTATTATTAGCTAAACTTAGTACTATGAAGTAAATTTTGGGTTCAATGGTTTTGTGCTTTGATGGATTAGCCAATACCACTTAGTGGTTTTATGTGAGATTGAATCTATAATAGAAATCACATGGTTGAGTGTGAATGATTTTGGAGTTTGGGTTTTTCCCTCATGAGGGTTTTCCCAAGTTATATCTCGTGATGTCTTTGATCTTTGTATTATGGTTATTCTATAATATTTTACACGTGTTTTTCTCTCATAGGATTATGTAAGAAAGGTTTTGATCACCTTAAAAATTTCATAATGGTATATCACTCCATTTTTAATTCTTCTAAGTCATGTGGGCCCCATCCATTATGATAATATTCTCCACTTCTTCCTCTAGGACCTCAAAATAAGAAAATGCCTTAAATAGATTAAGTCTACAATAACTACCACCATAGTCTTACACATCCTTCATGAATGCATATGAAAATTAATGTTGAGATTTTAGGGGAATATAAATTAAAATTATTTATCCAAGTAAACCTTCCAAAAGTGTTGGAGAGACACAAAATATATATAGGATTGCAAGGTAAAGGACACTTTAAGGCTTAATCCTAACAAGAAGAATGGTCTATCCTCTATGATTAGTGATCTAGATATTAATTCAACAATATTTACATATAATATTAGTACATTTGCAAGCTCAAAGACTAGACACATCTTGCAAAAATATGGTACAAAAATATCTTTTTGATTTTAAGCATTAGACTAATTATAACATTTTTTGTCCATAATATAGCTACTTGTTGTTTATCTCTTGTGTGTACTAGTGTAGTTTATTCCCATTATGTTTATTTTTTTTATTAAATTTTTATTTTCTTTCCTCTTTTACTTCAACCTCTAATAGTTTTCTTCACTATGTTTTTATCCTCTTGTATTTGTCTTTATTCTGATCCTCCTAACCTTAGTTTAGCCTTATCCCTATCCTCATTACTCCATAAATCTCTAATAATAACCCTCCACTTTGTTACACCTTCATACCTCTTTGGAATATAATTTACTACTTCATTACTCTTGACTCTTCTTATCCCTAGCCCTTAACTAGTCCTATTATAAATTTCTTGTCACCCTCTAAACATTTTGCAATGCTCTTTCTTGTTACAACCATCAATCCCACTCCATATAGTATATTTGTGTACCTTTCAAATTAATAAAAAACCTCTTTATGGAATTTCAAAACCTTTATATTTCTTCTAAACACATACTACACTCTATATTTTTCATTCCTTATCCTTCTAATACTTACATAAACTTTCATAATGCTATTTTTATCTCACCTATTTATCTTATCCCTTTCCATATATTTTAAAACCCTTCAATTTTTACAACACTCAATCAATTTTTTATAACCTTTATACTTTGTTACAACACATCCATGCCCCTTTCCTACACTTCACTACATCACTTTCACCTCTTCTTTCCCCTAGCCCTTACCCAATCCTACTATAGCTTTCATAAAACTCTTAAATTTTTTGAACACTCTCTTTCTTCGTACAACCATCAACCCCACCCATTACAACACCTTTATTTACTTTTAAATACTCTATAATAGATGTCTTTACTTCATTCCCACAACTAAATATATTTTTCTTAAACACCTAATTTTCATACTTTAAACTATCTTTTTACTTCTTATCCCTACAACACTTTCCTAAAATTTTGTAATGCTTCTTTTCTTATTTGATCTATTTATGTTATTTCCTTTTCTAAGCTTTTAAAATACTTAAATTAATTACACCACTCCATTTTTTCACAAGACCCCTCCACTTTGTTACAGCACAATCATACCCATTTCCTACACTTCATTGCATCAATTTTGCCTCTTCTCACCCCTACACCTTTCACAACATCATCTTTACATTTCCCAACACTATTTATTTTATAGCTCTAGCCCCACCATTTATACTACATTTATGTATATTTCTATATTTTACAACACCTTAAATTTATGTATATTTATATGTTATAAAACACCTCTTTAATTCATCCCAACACCTAAACACATTTCTTCTAAACACATAATTTTCATACTTCAAACTATATTTGCAATCCTTAGCCCTACAATACTTACCCAAATTTTTAAAATTATTATTTTATTTTCTCACCTATTTATTATAACTTTTATAAAACCCTCTTAACATTTTCCTTACACTCTCTTTATTATTACATCCATCGTCTCCATGTCTTATACTTCCTTTATGAACCTTTAAATTTTCTACATAATCTCATAATCTCATTACCTCAACTGAACACTTACATATATTTCTTTTGAACACCTAATCATAATAATTTTACACTATCTTTTTCACTCATGATCCCTACAAAACATTTACATATCCCATTCATTTTGGGTTCACTTTGACTAGTGTGTAATTTATTTGATGAATAACATATAATTTGTGTATCTCCATGAATTAGTTTTTATGTCACTTGAACCTTACTAATTTTGTTTGTATGCATCCTTAGGGACTAGTCATGACCTTAAATTTTTAAATTGGGTTTTAGATGGCCCCTTTTCAATCAACCATTACCTAATGACCCGACCATGAAACATTTAAAATAACATGCTAGAACATTATAGAAAAGGACAAACTCTAATTAATTTTCATCAATCTAAGAAGATCTAGAGAGATCATATAAAAAATGATTTCCAATAGGCATGTCTAAAAACCACTGTTTAAAAGTCACTTTTTTTACCATACTATGGACGTGTATGCCATCCATATTTTGACCTAAATAATTGTATATTTCTAAATCGTTTTGGGAAAAGATCTTTAACACACTGAAGAATGTGCATGATATTTTTTTGTAATTTTTTTGAATATTTTTTTGTTAATTTTTAATTGACCATAATTGTTGTTTTGAAAATTCTTCATGGATGTCACACATAAGATGACCTAAACTTATCATTTTTTTCCAAATTGAAAAGAATTGTCTAAAGAATATGCACACACAATTTGTTTTTCAAAAAATAATTTTAATAAAAAGTTATTAAAATACTAAAAAACCCTGATATTTCAAGTTTATGGACCAGTTTCATAAAAGAATATTTGAAAAATAAAAAATATATATTTGTAAAAAAATGCATATTTGGAATCTACACAATCTCATCTAAATGGGTTTTAATAAATTGTCAAAAAATTATGCAAAAGATGTCTTGAGACATATGTCCAAAGTCACTTTTTTCTACTAGCATTGACATTACCTTCAAGTTGCAAGTCAAAGCAGGTCCAAAGCTAAGGGTTGGATCCCCAAGCCTTTTTTTTGACCCAAAACCCATAGCAAAAATTGGGCCAAAAATTGATTTTTTTAGAAATGGGATCTTGTTCTAGAAATGAGATCCCATTTCTTTTTCTTTTTTAAATTAAGCCTTTATGAAATGGTATCCCATTTTTGGCTCAAGGTCTCGAAGTGAAACGAGATCCCATTTGCTAAATAATGGGATCATGTTTCATTTTGCCCAATTTCGGGTTTTTTTCTAAGTTTGAAACTTCCAATAGAAGTGGACTCATCTTCTTACATTTACCCAAACTAGATATAATATTAGAGAAAAATTATTAGTTAAAGATCATCAAGTCACACATGAAATTAAATCGTAACCCCTCTTTATCATTTTTAAAAATGTGATTGTACATTTAAGTTATGAGTCTCAACTATTCACTATTATATTAATTGCTTCATTTACCTTAAATTGTTTAAAAAATATTTTATTTTATTTCCTTTTCAACTCTTAAAAATGCAAATTTTAACATTGTACAAGTTAACAATAACACCAAATTTAAAGTAGACAATGTTTTTTTGAAGTGTATAGAATTATGTGATGTTACATGAAAGATTTATCACATATATTTTGAGTCAATTTTCATTGAATCACATTTCATGAGTAGTGGTTCACAACTTGAACTCATAGATCTTATGAGAACATGAATATACCACTTAACACTTATTTCATCTAGATAATACATGAAGGATTTCAAAGTAAATGAGGTAGCAAGCTAAGTGGGCTTGATGTTAGAGAAAATTGTATCCAATTAAGTGTGCTTAAGTTAGAGTAGTATTGAGATAATTGAATCTCATGAAATATTGATGCTTCACCCCTATGAATATCACTTAAATGTGCTAAGTACTAAGTGGGATATTTAAAATCATATTTAAATACATTCTTCTAAATATACCACTACTCATAAAAATATAATTTAGAGAAGATTAATTCAAAAAATATAAAAAACATCTAAATATTTACTAAAGTGTGAAGAATAACATGTTAATGTATTAATAGATAATAAATAAAAAGAAAGAAATATAACCTAGTTGAATCCAAAGGTAGGCATGAAGTTGAACTTTGATGGGGCATTTAGAGGAAATCTAGGCATAGTAGGAGCAATATACATATTGTGGGTTAAAAAAAGTAGATCTTAGATGTTAGAAATAAAATCACATAATGAAGCTAAATGAGGGAACTTCTTATTGTGGGTTTAATATTGGATTACAAAGAAGGATACCCTGAGTTAGAAATTGAAGACACGTGTTTTATAAGTTGTTATAATTGCATTAAAGAAAGACAACACTCCTAATTGAGGATGTGATTGTATCTTGAAGAAGCATACAAATAAGTACATTTAAAGTGGTGAAAATATATCCGTTGTTATAGAGAAAAGAATCTAGACTTGATCTCCTAGCCAACAAAGGTATATAACATTTGATATTATTAGCTATATAAAGCATGGGTGTTCAAGAATGGGATGGACTTAATAATTTGTTTGATCAAGATGTTATGTCCCCATTCAAATATTGTCCCAAGTTCCTTGATGGTTATTGGTCTCTTTAGAGGTAGTAGATTCATACATGTTTATGATAGTTTTTAATGGTCCAAATATTTTATATGAATCATTTTGTGTGAAGAGTTTGTTCGAGATAATTTTCTTAATGGATCTAGAATGGGTTCAATGAGGTGGAGAAGTTTTTTTCATGTTATTTGAATGGGTACATGAGGTATTAATGGATGTTTGTTTGTCAATTATTAGTTGGGTATGATTTGATATTTCTTGACATCCTATTTCATGATGAACCTTGGGTTTTGGTCTCCTAGGATCCCTTGCACAAAGGGTACGTATTATATCTTCAATCAAAGAAAATATTCTACGTCAAAATATGCATGCTCTTAATCTAGGTAAAGTTGTGTTAGGTATAGAAGGGATAGAGGATAAGTGGAATCTTAGGATGCATGCTTCTATATAGGTAGACTCACACAAACTAGAGGCAGAGGTATTGCTATATAATCATCTGTATTATTATAATATAAGATGACAGAAGTATATAGTAGTAAGATTCCACTGCGAAGAAAAATGTGGTATAACCACTCAAATTTGTTTTGTGAGCATACGTGCTTGACATATTCAAATTTGTAACAAAAAAATCTGTTTTTTTTGGCTGCGTCAAATATCATTCAACATGATGGCCTAACAATAAATCGTTGCAAGCCAATTGATAAACAAGTCCATTGATTTAATGGAGTTTTGAAACACTTAGTCTTAAATTTAAGAAGTTTATAATGGTAGACGCAAGATATTTAAAGAAGTAGATGGCAGGCGTGGCATTGACTGGATTTCTACGTAGAATAGATTAATAATTATTTTGAGCATAGTAATTGAATAATTAAATATTAAATTAAGAAATTAAATTTGGATGGATAAAAGTGTTGAGATTTAAAATGGTGGAGAAGAATAATTTTACTGTCATATTGAATTTTATTTGTTTTCATATTCAAAATGATTTAATGTATCAAGTTGGTTAATGTTGGGAATAAAATGGGTAGGAGTTGGAGATTTTTGAACTTGAATATTTGAATTGTTTTGGATAGATCACTGAGTGTGGGATTGGTCTTATGTTTGTGGGATTTACTTGGAATCTCACAATGGTAATGTCTAGGGAGATGTTGATCTTCAAGGCATGGTGGGAAATAATAGGCATAATGAATGTTGAAAATGTGTAGGTCTCTATGTAAATAGGGAATTATAGATAAGGTCAAGTGTGTGGGTGTGTGTGTAAATGAGGATAGGTGAAGGATTGGGGAATGAGCCAAAATTCACACAAAATTGAGTCATTTGTCAATTTATGTAATTGTATTAAGTCATTCTATCAAAGTGATCCCTAAAATAAATGGGAATTGGCATGGATATGTCAATTTAACCATTACAAATTGCCCCAACTTTGAGGTACATGTGAATCCCTAAATGATGATTTGTCTCAAATATGTTAGCACTCATAAAAATGCATGTAAATTAGATATTTAGACATGAAAGGGTACTAAGATCCATGTAAAGGACCCATATAGATGTCATTATGTGTGTTCATCCTTTGGCATTGCAGGAGCTAAAAGTTAGCACTATCCCAAGACCACCTACAAAAACAATGAAAACCTTCCACAAGAGAGTATGCAAGAAATAAGCTTGCTTTATATTAAGATCAATCAAATATGATGATGAGGTATATTTTTACAAGTGTAAAATGACCTTTCTTATATAAACAAGGTGTGATGAAGTACCAACAATAAATTATTGTCATTCTTAAATGACATGAATCAACATTAAATGATCTAGGATACTAATATTTAATAAAAGATAAAAAGATAAAATCTTATCTAAAAAACTTAAATATGCCTAGGACCTAAGTGGACTTAATATGTAAATAGGACCCCACTAAATAACTAGATAGGAAAAGTGCCTATTTACACCAACACCCCCCTTAAGTGTAACTTAGGGAGAAGCAATTATTATGTAAATAATGCAAAGATGCAACATTGGGTCCCAAGTCAAAGCCATTTTAGGTACCCAAGTATAAATGCAAATGCAATCTCTCACAAATGGAGAAAAAGAGAAAAACCACATGGGAAAAGTCCCTTCTCCAAAAGAGAAAAGTGATGAAAGATGGAGTATTCCATGATACCCCCAAGTACAACATCCATCATATATATGCATTACAAATTCCCCCCATAAGAGGGAAAGAAAGAGACCACATAGCCTTGCCATAATGAACTATCTCTACAACCAAGTTGAAGAAAGTCTTAAGATAAAAGAGAATCCAATACCGACAAATAAAATGTCTCCCCTTGGGAATAAATAAATCCAATGGCCGATGTTGAAGAAACCACATCTCCATGATGAAGCAAGAGGGAAGAAGTCTCAAGAATGATATCTCTAAAGATGCATCAAGTGTCTCCAAATATTTCAACAAAATTAGGTATGACCCAATCAAGGAAGAAGACAAAGGATGTGGAAACTCAAGAGTAACATCCAAAGAAGATGTGTGATCAAAGAGGAGAGTGACCCCCTCAAACATGTCCTCCAAATTTGTAGAAGAGGAATGATAAATCAAATCTGATATACCTATCATGAAACCATCCCGCATAAACAAATATGGAAAACAAAATGTGTTATGCTCATTTGAAGTCTTGAAAACCAAGTCAAAACTCAAATTCGAAGAAGCAGAAGATGATAGAACCTCATCAAAGGGCCGATAAAGGTGAGGTTCAAAAAGCCACCAAAACCACCATCTAAACAACTACCCACACTTGATCTATGATAGTGATCCTTAGAACATTCACCATCAAGAATAAAATGAGAAAAGGTGTAGATATTTGCATTATGGTCATCCCCACCCATTGCAACAAGTTGTCTATTATGCAAGTCATGAGTGAATACTGAATCTAGAGTGAACTCAATGGATTTCCCAGTACTTTCTATTTTCTATTTAGAAAGAAGATTCAATCAAATATTAGGAATGCAAAGAACATCATGAAAACTATCATTGGGCACATCAACAACTCCTTTAACAAATACATCCAAACTAACACCATTAGCCATCAAGATCTTCATGATTGAATTATGCTTCAAGGATCAAAACCTCTCAGGTGATCTTTTCATATGATATGAGGCTCCATAGTCAAGAATCCAATTTTTAAATTTATTTTTTACAACAAGAGCATGACTCCTCATCTTATTATCTTTTACCTTATCACTTCCATTAGCAATTCTTGCAGCCCTTGTATGTGTAGAAGATGAAGGTTGTGAAGAAGAAGAGGGTGAAATTGTAGATTTAGAAGGAAAATAAATGTTATGTTACTTTAGAAGTTGCCTCATTTCATCTAACTCTTTCTTATAGCAATTATGTTCACCATGTCTAGATCTATTACAATAACCACACTTGGGTTTCTCCTTCTTAGTTTTATCCTCTCTAGGAGAGGTGGGTGAATCATAAGATTCTTGGGTTTTTAATTCTTCTTTCCTTTACCTTTAGGTGATGATGTAATCAAAGCATGACTCTTAGAGTGTGTATCATGTTGACTAAGTTTATCTTATTCCCTACTCAACCTATAACGAAATGTCTCAAAAGAAGGCATGGCAAATGAATCACCTATTCCATCCATTATAGAATAAAATGAAGTAGAGAAGTATGCAAATGAACCTTTCAACTTAAAAAAAATCAAGAATACACATTCCTTATCAATTTTATCCTTAGAAAAACCAAAAAATTGAGACCTTAATGATTTAAATTTTATCAAATAGTCTTCAATGGTATTAAAATAATCTATAGAAAGTGATGCCAATTTTTCCTCCAATTGCATGGGTGTTGCCACAATAGTATGTCCCACTTTTGAGACATCCTGATTTTTGATGATTTAAGAATTGAGAGGTTTTATATAAAGGGTTTGAATTGAAGAGGGTTAGATAAGACCCCCTTAGATCAAACCCCCTTGGATAGAACCCCTCTTGTATTAAATCATACTCACAATGGAGTCTCATTCACACCTATCAAAATGCTGGCAAGAAAAATACTTTTTTCTTTATCTTTTGAGGGATTAAATAAAGTCATTTAGAAATTATATTTTGCAAGATCATAGCCCTCAAAACTATATTTCCAACAAGTATAGTTTGTTGAACAATCCAGATAACTGAGAGGGGGGCGAATCAGTTATCTTAAAACAATTTCCTTTTCTTTATTTAATCTAGAGCATACTTATACCAATAAAAAATAATCAAACAGATAAGAACATCAATGCACAACACCAAGCACAATGAACACCAGAAGTTACCTGGAAAGCAAAGAAGGGAAAAACCATAGAGAGTGCTAATTCTCAATTATAAAGCACCGGTTAGGGTGTTTTTTACATACGCCCACTACCAAGTTTCTCACTACAAAAGATGGCTCACTACTGGTGGGCTCACTGCACAAATACAAAACAACAAATTACAAAATAGTCTCATTAACAAAAGTGAACTGATGAAGTTGCATCTGCATATGCATGAATTCAGTTTCAGTTAAGAGCACAATTTTTGTTTGTAGCAGATCCAATTAAGAATCTTCTGCATACCTTCCTTCCACAACCTTCACACAAATTTCTATGTATATTACTCCTTCCTTCACACTCTTCTATCTATTCGCACACATCATACTACTTCTGTGCATCTATCTCTTCAATCAAAAAGATGTTCTATATATATATATATATGCACGTATGCCTGTAGAACAAAATAAGTTGATCAAACACCATTTGAATTTAGATCACCACAAAGCATGTCAGCATGAAGAACAAACTTGAAATGTTCAATAATACCTTGCACGCTAACACTAGACCCAAAAGATAGGTCACACATAGATATCTTCTTACCACGTTACCAAGGGACAAAAAATAGGTCATACATAAGATAACACATTTGAATTATATGAAATATATTCCAGAGCCGATGGGAACACCACAACCAAGACCAAATCTCGATCAACTTTCAATTGATGGGAATGCCACAACCAAGACCAAATCTTGATCAACATCAATTTTAGTACCAATCGGAGAAGCACAACCTGGCATATCAAAACTTGTAACATGCAACATGAATGTCCAAATAGCAAGGTTACTCGAAGTAGGCTTTGAGCACAACAACTAACATCAAAAGACTAGTCTTCATTGTACTACATCAATTGAATTCAGTAGATGTCCCAAAAAGGAATACTTCCATATCTGGATCAAGGATAATCTCTACACAATGCAACATCATAGCATACGATAAGAATGATCAAGTATGTACATCATTCAGAGCACAACCTTCAGGATCCAAGGTTTTGACATCAATGACAACAATGCTAAACCATCTCAACATTCTCCCCCTTTGGCATTGTTGGAAAAATAGAAAAAACTCAAAAACACAAAACTCCAAAAACTCCAACTCCAAACTTGCAAACTCCAAAACTCCAAAACTCTCCCTTTGTGCAACAATTAAATTCTTCTTTTTGTTTTTGTTTTCATTTTTCTCCCCCTTTTTTCCATCAAGGGAAAAGGGCCAAAATACAAACATTTAGGACCTCAAGTAAAAATAACACTTTTCACATGAAAAATCTTCTTGTACCTTTCTCTCATAGTTAGAAGAATCATCTTCCAAGCTAGCACTACATAATCCATTCTGGTACACATGCTATCCAACAAAGTCAACAACGTAAATGAGGATGACCAATCTAAAGATAGGCACTATCATTCACAATATTTTGCATCAAAAAGTATCCCAGAGAGATGATCCAACCAGACCTCAATAATTTATTTGACCAACCTAAAAGTTCTAACAGAGTCTTCCCTCTATCTCTGAACAATCAACACCTCTACTTGCAACTCGCCAACTCTTATTCTCTATTTTCCATCTTTGTCTTTGAAGAAATCAAAACTCTTTCCAATATTATTCATCTCAGATTCAATAGCTTCAATTATGCTTCTAAAATTAACAACAGCTACAGGCCACCAAAGACAATACTTGTAGATGTTAGACATCTCCTTAATGCATTCTCTTGTCTCACCAATGTGTTTGGATAACTTATGTTTAGCTTTGCCACATCTTCTCTCAATCATAGCTTCAAAGTTATGTCCTTTAGGTCCTTCCAACAACATTCTTTCTTCAACAACTTCTACTAAATCATTCGGTAATGAGTCAAAAACATTTGAAATAGTAATACCCTTCTTGCGTAGATAATCAATCAAAGAATCGTCAATTTTAAGCCTTCTGATCAAAGAATGAGCATGCCGCATTTCACCAACCTTCTTCATATCACCTTCATCTAACATCGATCGAATATTATCTAGATCGAAAGATTCAGATCCAGGAAGAGATTCTTCTTGCTTCTCCTTCTCTTTCAAGATAGTGATGACATATTCTGTGTTAACTTTCCTCCTTTTAGGTTCTAGAGGGGAACCACCAATGACAACTTCCAAATCCTTCTTACTGGAGGAGGAACCCTCCTCAAACTATCTGGATAGTATCACACCAGAGCACAGATTCATCTGTAGGGATGAGAAATAGACTTTGCATGCACTTTCTTTATCCTCCATACATTCCAAATACTTGTAAACTTTCTTTTCGACAGGGATGTCAAACTTCCACTTAACATTCTCTTTTTCCGATAATGAACTCAGAAAGTAAAATACCAAATATGTGAGCAGAGGCCTAAACCAGAAAGGATAACTCTCAACCAAATACATTCTGACATTCTCAATTAGGTTTTCCATTACTAGGCTACACAAATCAAATTGCTTGTTTTCCTTCACCATCATGTGTGCAAGATATACAACAATAGCCAAAGTAGAACCTTCACGATTTTTCAAATAGATTTTATAAGTGATGTTGTAACATATCTTACTATAGGATCAATAATGGTATTTATCAGTAGAGCTCGGGGGTATTTGTCGATACCAGTAAGTTCCTCCACATCTCTGTATTTCACCATTTTCTTCCCAGGGAGGTCACCAACACTGCACAAACCAGTAATAGCTTTTATGGCCTCCTTCATGATCCAATGGGGTTTGTCCAACACAATGCTACCATCCTTGAATTGACTCAATGGGAACAATATAGATTCCTTGTCTACAAACTAGGTAAATTTTCCCCATAAATCCATACCTAGAGCACATACGTTTTGCAATTCATCTGTCTTCAACCCTAGTTCCATTTCTTTCATCTTCCAAAGATCAAACTCATCCAACTCTACTCCTTTCAACCTTAGCGGGACACCGCCACTCGATCCTCTATTAACAGATTCTATCATCGCTCTAGCCCTTTTTTTTTAACTTTTTATCGCTCAATGAAACTTCTTCTTCTTCTCTTTTGCAAACTATGAGAGATGGTTTTGAAAACTCCACCTTTTATCCTTAATTACTCATAATTATTTCACCACCAAAATGTGTGTCCATGACACTAGCAATTGTACTTCACTTTTCAATCAGCTGGATCAAGCTTCATCATATATCATCAACCGATTCAGACTTAATCATGTTAAAAATCACATCAATATTCCTTTAGAGTGGGGGAATCGTCAGGACATGCAATTCAAAACTCCCCCCGAGCCAAGGCAGATTGGCTTAGTTACCAGTAGGGCATGTACCGGGATCCGGTACCACGAAAGTGCTCTCCACACTTGTTTCCTTTTTTTCCCACATTGTGGTCGCCTTCTTCTTAGATTCATCTGATTATGCAACCTTCTTTTTGTTCTCATAATTTTTTGGAGAAACATATCTACATGTGTTAGCATAATGTCTGGGTTGACTGCACTTGTAACATCTTTGTCCTGACTTTGTTGAGTGAACCCTAGGTCTGCACTGATTAGCTTTGTGACCATAACCATATCATAAATAGCAATAACTATGAAAGAGATTGTTCATTCCATTCTTTCTTGCTGGATAAGATAATTCATTACTGCATTGACTTGCTTTGTGACAAAACTTGTGACAGTTAAAGCAATGGATGTTTGGTTCCTTCCTGCTTCTACATTCTTTAGCATTGTGTCCAAACTTCTTGCATAAAAAATAGTGACCATTGAAAGATAAGTACCTTTGAGCATTTGGTTGTCTCACTGGAGGTCTCTTTTGTAGATCTTCTATAGTTTCGAACTTTACCTGTTACACCAGATCTTGCTTCAACTTCGACTGCATTGTCTTCATCCTTAGTGTTCTGATTTGAGTTTTCATTGGTGAATCCAAGTCCTTCTTTATCCTTGTGACATTTCTGTAAGGACATAATTTTATCCATAATCATGCTACTTTCACATACTCTTGCTTCTGATTTCAACCTTCTTAACTCTTGATCTAACTTCTCATTTTCTTCTTCTTTTCGTTTGATGGTATCTTTGAGATTTTATTCAGTATTTTTGCATTCATCCAGTTGCTTCTTCAAATCCACAATTCTCTCCTTTGAATCCTTTAATTCTTGGCTGACCTCTTTGTTTCTTTCTTTGAATTTCCAGATTTTCTCCCTTAGCTTTGAGATACAATCATTTGTTTCCATAAGATTTTCTTTCAACTCTTCATTCTCAGATTTTGTACTTTCCATATCACTCAATATTGACTTCAGTTCTTCCACAAAGTAATAATATCCTTCCATCTATTCAAACTACCAAGATCTCTCTCAAGCGGTTAAGCTCTATCTGCAAGGGACCAAGCTCTGATACCAATTGTTGAAAAATCCGAATAACTGAGAGGGGGGGGGGGTGAATCAGTTATCTTAAAATAATTTCCTTTTCTTTATTTAATTCAAACCAGACTTATACCAATTAGAAAATAATCAAAAAGATAAGAACATGAATGCACAACACCAAGCACAATGAGCACCAGAATTTATGTGGAAACCCAAGAAGGAAAAAATCATGAAGAATGCTAATTCTCAATTATAAAGCACTAGTTAAGGTGATTTTTAGAAAGTCTCACTACCAATTTACTCACTATAGGGTGGCTCACTGCTAGTGGGCTCACTGCCCAAATACAAAACAACATATTACAAAATAGTCTCACTGACAAAAGTGAACTAATGAAGTTGCATCTACATATGCATGAATTCAGTTGCAGTCAAGAGAAATTTTTTTGTCTACAACAGATTCGATTAAGAATTTTGTGCACACCTTCCTTCCACAACCTTCGCACAATTTTTTTCCAATGTAGATTACTCCTTCCTTCACACTCTTCTATCTGTTCACACACATCATACTACTTTTGTGCATCCATCTCTTCAATCAAAAATATGTTCTCTATATATATGCATGTATACCCATAGACCAAAATAAGTCGACCAAACACCATTTGAATTTAGATCACCCCAAAGCATGTCGACATGAAGAAAAAGCTTGAAATATTCAATAATACCTTGCACACTAACACCAGACCCAAAAGATAGGTAACACATAAAGATATTCTTACCACGTTACCAATGGACCAAAAATAGGTCATACATAAGATAACACATTTGAATTACATGAAACATATTTCAAAGCCGATGGGAAGGCCACAACCAAGACCAAATCTCGATCAACATTCAATTGATGGGAACGCCACAACCAAGACCAAATCTTGATCAACATCAATTTCAGTACCAAACGGAGAAGCACAATTTGACATATCAAAAATAGTAACATGCAACATGAATATCCAGATAGCAAGGTTATCTGGAGTAGGCTTTGAGCACAACAACTAACATCAAAAGATTAGTCTTCATTATACTGCATTAACAGAATTCAATAGATGTCCCAATAAGTTATGTTTGACAACATACACCTATGTCCAGATTATAGTTACAATGACTTAAAAAATTATTTTAAAAAAAATGTAGGAAAAAATTATGAAAATATATCCTTGCCCTAGATATTGATGTTAAGAATCTATATTTTAAAAATTAGAATTTTATCCTTTCTAGAAAAAAAGTTATGTTTGACGACATAAATGTTACTTTCTGAAAATGTTGTTTACTGTTTAAAACTAGTTATTAAAGGAGATGTTGAAAGATTCATGAATTATTTCAGATTTTTTTATAAAGAAATTAGAATCTACACACAAATTGCCACAAATCACTAGTTCGTATCATCTTCAAATTATTAATGCTTTAGCTACTATAGGTCTAAGAAGGTGAAGATTCAGTTAAAAATGTTGACGTAAATGTCTATCTTGGCCAAAAAGTGGAACACAGTATTGTGATTTCACCTGCATAGCACGAATCTTACAAACTAACCATATAATTCCTTGTATTTATCCCAAACTTGCCTAGGAGTAGTGCATTTTTAAATATGGAAGAACAAACGGTCAAAAACATGCATAGCAATCAATCCTATAGCCTCATAACACTTGTTCCTATGAGAAAACCTTTCACATTCTCTAAAAAAATCAAGTTGTTCATCACCCAAGGTGGACCAAAAATCCCTAGACCAAAGTAATTTCCTCATTCTCTCCTTCCATGTATGATAATTATGAGGAGTTTGGACCTCAAACCTTAATTCATCCATTAGAACAACAAGTGCTAAGAGTGAAAAATAGACAAATATCTGAAACAAATAAATGTAATAGCTCTCAAATCTGAAATACAACTAAAAATGAAGCCCCCCCCCACAAACAAAACTTCTCCAATAGATAATATGTTCAAGTAATCAATGGATATGCCAAATATGAACAAAATGAATAAACTATACCTAGGGATGAATCTAGGAAAAATGCATGAACCAAATGATAGAGCTCCTGAATACCTTCCAATTACCTTTGGAATCATAAAAATCAGATAAACTTGTGAAAATTATGAGCTCGGAGGTCCAAAAGGGTGAAGGAACATTAGTTGACAATAAAATGTACCTGCATTGAAATCTAGAATAATGACTTACACCACTATGAACTACACATAACCAAATTTTCGTCGATATCTCATTTATAAAACTTTGATACCTAGGTGAAAATTTATGTTCTAAGGAAAAAAAATGTCCAATTTGGTCACTTGGGGGACAAAATTAAGCCCTTGGTCACCAATGTGATCATGTGTGTTGCAAGAAAAACAAAGACTCGCTATTGGTGGAGCAGTGGGTGGGTGGTAGTAGGCGGTGGTGTCGCCTATGTTGGGAAGTGGGTGCCCCACATTGCCAAGTGCTAAGCACTCTCCCTTTAGCACTGATCATAGGGGTTGAAACCTCAAAACCAAGCACTAAGAAAAAATAAAACTACTAAAAGTTCAAATATAGCATTATAATCATTGATATAGCTTATGTGATGGATGTGACAACAATGTGACATAGACATGTACCTTCTATGTACGACTCTGATGCAATTCTTGCATAGATGTTGACGCTTGTAGAATATTTTACAAAATATGTTGTGCTTCCTGCTGATTGTACCCTCCACCATAGACTATACAACCTACATATAGATCATGCAAAAATATACAGCTTTGTACTATACAAAAATGGTGATGGGGCAATAAAAAAATTCTAAAAACCCGAAAAAACCTTTGATCTTAATGATTTGACAAGCGTTCTTGGGTTTTTGGGCCTTTTGGATGCAATGGAAAGGTTTGTTTTGATCCATAGTGCTCCAAAAAATCAGCTACCTCTTGGATCTGGTAACCACCTCCCAACTTGAAACCCTCATAAATTTGGAAAAATATGTCAAACTTTGATGAAACAAAAGCTAATCTTTAATTTTTTAGATGCCCTGAACTAAATGGTGAGCTCAAATTACCTCCAACATACACCAAAATTAACTTGCAATAAAAACTCACAAAGAGGAACTCTCCAAAAAAAAAAAATTCAAGCTTTTCTAATTCCCTAGATCACCATAGGGTGCAAGGGAAGATCATTCTCAACTTTACTAAAATTCACCAAGATATCTCATTGGAAATAGCTCTACCTTCATATCCGAGAAGGAATTTTCAAGGTCATGCTCTGATACCATGTAGGAGCTAAAAATTAGCTCTATCATAGGACCACCTACAAAAACAATGAATACCTTCCACAAGAGAGTATGCGAGAAATGAGCTTTCTTGATATTAAGATCTATCAAATATGATGATGAGGTATATTTTTACAAGAGTGTACAATGAACTTTCTTATATAGACAAGGTGTGATGAAAAACCTATTGGAATATGAAGTCAATTTTATTGTTATTCAACAGTGATGAATAGTTGACAATGATATCTAGCTAGTGCTTTAGGTATGTGCTTGACACGATGGAAGCCTACTATAAAACTGAAGGTTGTAATATTCTACTGAAGGTTGAAATGACGGGGGGTACTAGGGGGCTCTCATAGCCCCCTAGACATCAAAGGCATTCCCACCAAAGGAAATTTTGTTGAAACCATTTTTTTAGGACTTCCTATTTTTGTTAGTTTTGACAAATTTTTGACATGTAGTTGTATGAATCACACTTTCTATTTTTGGAAATTTTTATTCGACAAGGACTCTACAACTCAAATTTCTCATACTCTATTGAAGTCATGTTGTTTGTAACTTTTGAAGGATTTTGTAATTGTGAATATCTTGAGAAATAAAATACGAAAGATATTGTCGCATGGTTTTTTCCTGGTATAATTTTTATCAGGTTTTCCATGTAAATATTGTGTTAAATTTGTGCTTATTGTTTTTCTCTATTATTCTGCAAAGTAAATTTTCTTATAGTTGGTATTAGAGCAAGGTTGTTTGTGTAGAAGGGTTTTTGATAAGTAAACAATGACATGAAGCATGATTACTAGATTTAAGGTGAAATTTTATGATGGTTCTAGGGTGATCCCACAATACTGGTTTACAATTTTTGGTCAAACTAGACATTGAACTGATTTTTTCTAGCTAAATATTCACTTTCAGACACCTACAGCGGCTAAACCGTGAGGAATTTGAAGATGACGCAAACTAGTGATTTGTGACATTTTGTCTTTAGATTCTAAATTTTTTTTTTTTCAATTTTTTTGGAATTATATTGCACTTTTTTTTCCATCTCCTTTGAAAACTAGTTTTTTTTCAGTAAACACCATTTTTAAGGAGTGATGCTCACCGTATAACATATAATTTTTTTTTCCATGAAGGATAAAATTCTAATTTTTTCGAATTTAGATTTGTAACTATGATATCTAGTGCTTCAAATTGGTTTCATAGTGTTTTATTGAATAATTTTTCCTTAATCGAGTTTCAAAGTCAAACTAATTACAATTCAAACATAGGCGGGTCGTATAACACATAATTTTTTTGTATGTATCAAAATTGATTTATTTTTTGTTGGATCAAGGACTTGAATATCTGGTGCACTCATATTTTTCATTTTTTTTTAATAATCTTCTATTTTTCCACATGTGCAGAACAAAGAACTTGATTTTCGGTGAAAAACCTACATTCACAAGAAATAAAAAATAAATATAATAATTAATTAAATTTATTTAAAATTATACTTTTTGGGAAGCTTATAATAAAGACTACATACTTACAAAATATAAATTTTAAATGAATTCATTTGATCCCCCAAAAGGTAAATCAAAAGTGGTTTTTTATCAACATTTTGATAGGTGTAAAGGAGACTCTGTTATAGGTATGGTTTAAAACTAGCGGGGTTCTATCTAAGGGGTTTTGATCTAAGGTGGTTTGATCAAACCCTCTTCAATTGGAATCCTTAAATGGAACTTTTTAAGGCTTAAATCATTATATTTTTAAAGATATATGATTTTAGCAAAAATCAGAATCTCCCAAAAATTGTAAACCAGCATTGTGGGATCACCCTCTAATTTTGATTTATGGAAGCTAAAGATTCAAGATTTATTGGTGAAGGATGGATGTGCCCTAGCTCTCAAAGGGGTAGCATCAAAACTTGCAACCATGAATAAGGTAGATTGGAATGAAAAGGATAGCATGGCCAGAGCAACAATCCAAATATCTTTAATAGATTTACAATGTTGTAGAGGAGAAAACTACACATGACTTATGGACTAAGCTCAAAAAACTATATGAGATGAATTCATTGGAAAATAAAATTATGTTATGTAGGAAACTATATAATTTGAGAATGCATAACAATTCATCTATCACATATCATTTGAACAATTTCAACACACTGGCAAGAAAGTTGGCTTTAGTGGAGTTGAAAATTAAAGACGAGAATAAGGCAACACTTTTATTGTGCTCATTGCCTGAAACTTGGGATCAACTGGTTATGGCTCTTAGTAACTCAGATCCTAGTGGGAAATTGATCTTTGAAGATGTGGTGGCCATTGTATTTTTTGAAGATTCAAGGTGGAAGACATCTCAAGGTTCTTCCTCTAATGAAGCCCTAATCGCAAGAGGAAAAACTCAAGAAAGAGGAAATATTGAGCATAGACTAACCAGATCTAAATCCAAGGGGTGAAAAAGAGTAAAATTTTGGACTCATGGCAAAAATGGAAATATGTCAAAAAGGAAATTGCAGGCTACCAAAAGCAAGCAAATAAAATTCTGGTTCACAAGCATCTAAGAAAAACACAACAAAAATTCAAACACCAGTGGAAGACGAAGAGGTACTAACTGCTAATCTGAGAGGCTCTTTACTTCTTGTTTGGATTATTGATTCTAGTGCCTCCTTTCACATGACACCACATAGAGATTGGTTTTCTTCTTATCAGTCATGTGATGGAGGTATGGTTTACATGGGAAAAGAAAACCCTTGTGAAGTTAATGGTTAAGGTGACATAAGAATCAAGATGTTTGATGGAATGGTAAGGACTATTCAATATGTTAGACATGTACCAAGATTAAAGAAAAATATGTTGTAAATTGGAGTTTTTGATGAATAAGGTTACCAATTTAGTGGTGAAAATAGTTTTCTCAAGGTAACAAAGGGTGTGTTGGTTGTGCTAAAGGGAGAAAAAGTAGGTAATCTCTACATGATGGTTGGGGAAACTAGCAATGGAGAAGATGTAGTGGCATCTAATGTAGAAATAGACTCAGTATCATCTTACATCAACAACTAGGCCATATGAGTGAATGTGGTCTCAAGGTACTACTAGATAGAAATATTCTCCCAGGTGCCAAATGTAAAGATTTAATTTTTTTTAACATTGTTTGTTTGGAAAATAGAATAGATTGAGTTTTTCTAGAAGTATTACCAGAAGTAAAGATGTGTTAGAATTAATTCATTCAAATACTCGAGAAGCTCCTATTACATCCATTGGGGGTTCGTCATATTTTGTTTCATTTGTAGATTATTATTCTCACAAGGTGTGGATTTATCTTCTCAAGAAGAAGTTCGAAGTGTTTTCTTATTTTAAGAATTTTAAATCTCTGGTAGAGAATCAAAAGGGGAAGAGTATAAAATGTCTAAGAACAAATAATGAAGGAGAATCTTGTTTAGGAGAGTTTAACCAGTTTTATAGTGAGAATTTTGTGTCATTTGTAAAGGAATATAATTTAGTCGAATCTAAACGTAGGCATGAAGTTGAACTTTGATGGGGCATTTAGAGGAAATCTCGATTCTAGGTATAGTAGGAGCAATATACTTATTACACGATGAAAATTTAAGTAGATCTTAGATGTTAGGAACAAAATCAAATAATGAAGCTAAATGAGGGATGCTTATTGTGGGTCTAATATTGGCTTATAAAGAAGGATGAATCATGAGTTAGAAATTAAAGGCACGTGTTTCTTAAGTTGTATGACTACATTAGAGAAAGGTAAAATTTATAATTAGATGATCGGATTGTATCTTGAATAAGCGGGTATGTGGATAAGTATGTTCAAGGTGGTCAAATATATCCATTGTTATAAAGAAAAAATTATATAGTTGATCTCCTAGCCAACAACAGTATAAAACATTCAATATAATTAGCTATATAAAGTATGGATGTTCAAGAATGAGAGGCAAATAATAATTTGTTCGATCAAGATGTTATGTCCCCATTCTAATATTATCGCAAGTGCCTTGATGGTTATTGGTCTCTTTAGAGGTAGTAGCTCCATACATATTTATGATATTTTTTAATGGAAATATTTTGCATGAATTATTTTGTGTGAAGATTTTGTTTGATATATTCTTCTTAATGGACATAGAATGGATTTAATGTGGTGGACAGTATTTTTTATTTGTGTTATTTTGATGGCTACAAAGGTATTAATGGATGTTTGTTTGTCAGTTATTGGTTGGGTAAGATTTGGTATTTCTTGGCATTGTATTTCATAGTGAGCCTTGGGTTTCGGTCTCCTAGTGATCCCTTGCACAAAGGGTAGGCATTATATCTTCGATCAAAGAAAATATTCTATGTCAAAATATACATGCTCTTAATCTAGGCAAAATTGTGTTAGGTATAGAAAGAATAAAGGATAAATGGAATCTAAGTATGTGTGTTTCTATATTGGTATACTTTCACACAAATTAGAGGTGGTGGTGTACAATGTGGAGGTGTAAAGATGTACTTTGGAGATGCTTTCCTTTAATGTGACAATGGGCGCTAGGTGTGTGAGGAAATGCAACTTCCAATCTAGGATTTGAGTATTTTTGTTCTTGTAAAATCTAAGAATGAGATACATTTGTCTTATATTAATATGCATAATTAAGATGTACTAATATTTTTATGGACTTGTTTCAAAATATTAGATTAGTGATAAAACATATTACAATCTCTCATCATAATGAAATTCTAGAAGTAACTAATGGATTCTTCCTTCTGTATGATATGATGACTAGAACAATTCTTGAGTTATTGATGGAATCTAATTAGTTGGTCTATAAATGTTTGTGTCCTTTTCTATTAAGACAAAGGTGGTCCCTGTCTCAACTTTGATTCAATAAAAAAATCCATTAGATTTTGTTAGTTTCACTTGCTACACTTTTAGTTATTGCTACATAATCCTCTATATTATTATAATATAACATGGCAGATATTGTGGTATCTAGTAGTAAGATTCCATTGCGAAGAAAAATGTGGTATAACCACTTAAACTTGTTTTGTACGTGCTTGACATAATCAAATTTGTAACAAAAAAATCTGTTTTTGTGCCGTGTCAAATATCATTGAACATTGATGGCCTAAGAATAAATCCTTGCAAGCTAATTGATAAATAAATACATTGATTTAATGGAGTTTTGAAATTCTCAATCACAATATCTACCGTAGAAAAAGTCTAAAATTAAAGAAGTTTATAATGGCCAACCGTCCATTACATACATATTTAAAGCAATAGATGGCAGGTGTGGCGTTGACTGGATTTCTAAGTAGAGTAGAAAAATAATCATTTTGAGAATAGTAATTGAATCATTAAATATTAAGTTAAGAAATTAAATTTTAGTGGATAAATGTATTTAGATTTAAAATGGCGATAATTTTTTTTTACTAATCGTGATAAAAAAAATATTTTAAAAAATAAATAAAATTGTATTACATCTTGAAAGTAGAGTAGTCAATCAACTTTGTTGTGGGTCAAATCCACAATTATGGGTTGAATTCATAATTTTTGGGTCAAATCCACAATTTTAGGTCAATTCCCTACACATATCTCTCTTATAGCCCACATATTTTTGGTTTTCTTAATTCTCTACTATTTGATTATTGACAAGTTTTGAAAGCATTAGAAAAGTACTTGGGGAGGCTACTAGATCACTAGGGTCAAGTTCTCTTGGATCACTCCCTTAGAAAGCTTGATTTTATGGTCATGGAAATGATCAAGGAGAACAGTTTTTAGTCATGCAAATGCTTTATCATGATGATGCATATCTAGATTTGTCTTAGCATTCCAATTTGACCAATTCTAACAATGAATGTTCCTTATATGCAAATTATTTCTGAATGAATTTTCGATATGAGAGGATGATTGATTAATGCATATTAAATGTATTTCAATACCAAGACATATCAATAAATTGCACCATTTAATGCAAGAAGTTGGCTCATGTTGGGAAAAATGGGTAGGAGTTGGAAATTTTTTAACTTGAATATTCATTTTTTTCTATTAGATCAATGGGTGTGGGATTCACTTGGAACCTCACAATGGTAATATCTAGGGAGAGGATGGTAATCAAGACATGGTGGAAAATAATAGGCATAATGAATATTGAATGTGTAGGTCTATGTGTAAATAAGGAATTATAGACAAGGTCAAGTGTGCGAGAATGTGTGTAAATGTGGATAGGTGAAGGATTAGGGGATGAACCCGACTTCACAAAAAAATGACCAATTTGTCAATATGAATTCATTAATTAGTTCAATCAAAATGAGCCCTAAACTAAATAGGAATTGGCATGGATATGCA